>SNQJ01S0055916.1:107466-123509 GCA_010110895.2 Picea sitchensis
ACTTCTGGAGGGACAATAGTAAATGCTTTGAATTGCATTGTGCTAGACAGATGAAACATTTATTGCAATTTTGAATAGAATGTAGACAAACAACCAAACACATGATGACTTAACATATATCAATTTGAGGTGCTTGCGAGCTGTACCAACAGACCCAACCTTCCCTTACCTGTTCTACACAAATAGGGATGTTTCAATGCATAACAGGTACATGATATCACTCAATATGCCTGGCGATGATATCATCATCAATTCAATTGACCTAGAAACCATGGAAATGTGCCACGTCATGAACATACAACCACTTTACCTTTGCAACTTGTCCTGAAATTAGACACGTTGGTTGAAATATATGCCTACAACTATGATTCACAGGATGGCTTGGTCAATGGTGCAGATGGAATACTCAAAGGATATATCAAAACAAAAAAACTTGATGTCCTCTGGATTAAGTTCCATGAACTGCATATAGGCAACCGACACGCAAACAAGTTGGCTTGTCTATATAATTCAAACACTGCAAGTGACTAGACACCTATCTTGCGAATATCAAAGCCAATATCGACATCAACAAAGACATGTCGACTGAAGATTCGAAAACAGTTTCCAATTAAACTTGCATGTGCACATACAGTCCACAGATCGCAAGGACTAACACTTGATAGTGTTGCGTTTAAGCCTGTTGGAATTCGAATACATGGACTTGTATACACAACACTGTCTCGTGTCAGAAGCATAGACTCCTTGTATTTACTAAGTCCTCTTACAAAATATAATTTCAAATTCAAACATAAAGTTGATATTGAAATGCAACGCCTCAGGGCTACTGCAAAATGACATCTGCAGTATGATTACCAATCCATACAAACAAACTCATCCGTATCAATTCTCTCGCTTAACACACACAACTTACATACACACATGGATGATATACTCAATGACTATGCCACAATGCAATCCGATATTCTGTGCTTACAGGAAACATATATGGCATTATGCATGCAAAACAAACAATTTCCAAATCACAATTGCATATCAAGTTACATTACACATGGGGTGATGATATTGGTGAAAAAACATGTAAAAATTTTGGAGCATATACATTCGAAGAAAAGAATGTTGAGATGGTGCTTGCAAAAGTATTTTTCCATGGAACAAAAATTGCAATACTGAATCTGTAGGCTGCTCCCATGAAACATTCTCCAACATACTAAATGTTCTTTCCAATGCATTAGACCATTTTCATCTGAACGAAACCATTGTGATTGTAGGAGACTTCAATATTGAAATGCTACAAAATAATGTCAGAACAAAAGAATTGAAAAACTACATGTGCAAATACAGTGTCCGCTTTCTTTTGAACAACACAAGCCATGTACAAAATGCGCTTATTGACCATGTATGGTCGAATTTGCCCATTTCTCAATACAACATCTTTATCTTAGACACATAATGGTCTGATCATGATACAATTGGTATTGCACTTGAATTATGAGATATACATCAAACATATTGCAAAATCATATTTCTATGTTTCAAAGCATATCTGTCTAGCTTGTTGCGGAAAACCAAATTATCTGACTTCTTAGTTTTCCCTGGTTTGTACACATGTTGGTCTGATCACCATACAGTTGGTATTGCACTTGAATTATGAAATATACATCAAACATATTGCAGAATCATATTTCTATGCTTCAAAGCATATCTGTCTATCTTGTTGCAGAAAATCGAGATATCCAACTTCTTAGTTTTCCCTAGTTTGTAATTGATTTTGGTCACAAAATTTTTTTACAAAAGAAAAAAATATATACACACAAACTTAGATGAACAAAAAAAAAAAAAAACGTACATTCTTCTAACACTATTTGTTACTCTATTCCTTTTATTCTATTTTATTTAGTCTATGTACATAGTACTTGCTTTTTTTAATTTACATGTCAACTTATGTTCATGTCCATTTAGTTTTGTACTTTTTTTCATAGAAACAAACATCTACTCTGTCTATATTTGTTGCACTGGTTTGCAGCTCTGCTTTTTTTTCTCCGTGGATACTCCATATCTTCCTGTATATTAACTTGTCTTCATGTCAATTCTATTTTTTGTGCTGCTATCTTAAATTAAATAAATTTTTACTCCATCTTTTTTTTCATGTGTTCCTACGTAGCAGATTGTTTTCATGTCCATTGTATTCTCTATATTGCTACATTGAAACAAGAACACAGTAATTAGGCACAGGGTTGGAGCCTTGCGTGCTAGGTCTGAAAAAGCTAAAGTGCAACGTGCCGCAGCAAATACAATGTGTATGCCTGCGACTAAGAGGTATGGTTACAAAAAAATCTGATCTTCATATGTTGTGCAAGTTGTCCAATATAGTTTTAAGAAATTAGCTATTTCATTTGTTTGACAAATGGAGACAAACAAATATTTTCAAAAATTATTCACTGATGTAATTTATTCTATTTGTACACAAACATGGAATGAGGAAGCGGTCGGTCGGATTCATGATAAATTATAACATTATATAAATTACTATAAATCTTGGTAAAATGTTATAATATTCTATAAACTTCTAAATCTCATGTTGTGGTTGGCCGGACTCGTGATACATAGGCATGACTATAAATGTGAACCCGTGAGTCCGCCCAACCCCCGCACCGTGTCACATCTATTTTGTACTATATTTCTATTTTATTTACTCTATATACATATTCTTTTCTTTTTTCTTTACATGTCAACTTATGTTCATGTTCATTTTGTTTTTGTACTTTTTTTTTCCAGAGAAACAAACAGGAAAACTGAACACTGTAAAGAACTCTCAACCATAAATGTAGAAGAATCCATGCAAAGGTGCATATTTCTACCCGTGTTCCATATCCAATAGTTTTTCGTTTACTCTGTCTGTATTTGTTGAACTGGTTTGCATCTATGTTTTTTTTTTCTCCTTGGATACTCCATATCTTCTTATACATTAACTTGTCTTCATGTCAATTATATTTTCTGTGCTACTATTTTGAAATAAATAAATTTGTACTCCATCTTTTTTTTCATGTGTTCCTACGTAGCAACTTGCTTTCATGTCCATTGTTTCTTTGTATTGCTACATTGAAACAAGAACACAATACTTGGGCACAAGGATGCAGCCTTATGTGCCACATCTGAACAAGTTGGAGTTCAATGTGCCATAACAAACACAATGTGTATGCCCAAAACTCCGCTTATCTACAATTCGACCCCAAACTCCTCGAACTCGCAAGCCCCACTATGCCTATGATAACTCCGTCTGACCGCCCTGACTTTCCATACTTAAGATCAACTGTTGTTCTGTGACGCATAAAGTTCTTTAATCCCTTTGTTTTTCTCTTCTATACTTGCCGCTTTTCCCCTTTTCTTGTTCCCCTCTATTATCCATTTCTGCTTCTATACATAATTGCATGTCTATGCTCGTAGGTTCCTGGGGTTGTAGACTCACAAATTCTATATCCATCTATATCTTCACATCACGAGTCCGACCGACTGTTGTTCGTTTCCATACTCTCATGCCCCATAGTCGATGTGTTTCTATCACTTGACAATTATCAGACAAAGTTTTCTTCTGTCAAGCATAAACTTCTTCGCTCCCTTTCTTTTTTTCCTCTTCTATACTTAGTCACATTTCTATGATAGCGGGTTTCCAAGTCGCGGACTGACAAATTGTATATCCATCTATATATTGACATCACGAGTCCGACCAACCGCTTTCATTTCCTTAGCCAATTTTATGGCCGCGAGTTCCTAGGTACGTGTTATTGAACTCTCATTCCCCGTGTGTTACACCTCAAAATTACTCACTTTGATAGTGTCGCAAGTGTCATCATTTCAAGTGTCGCAAGTGTCACATCTTGACCGCAAGTGTTATAAGTGTTTCTAACATCATACTGCCTTCTTGCCTATGTCATGCCTCCAACAACATGACAGGGACACCTAGGACACCTCAAAGACTAGTTTTGAAGAGGAAGAATCAGTCTACTAGAAGTGCAAGTCTCTTGCCATTGAAAGAACCACTAAAAAATGAGTTTCAGAGGAGAGCGCTCCCCCATATACTGTCAGGGAGAGTTATAACGCCTTGATGCCCTTTATGGGGAGTGCTGCCACTATTCGGAGCGCCAACGCTTGCTGTTCTTCTTTCAAGGAGCGCTATAACCCTCTGATGTCCTTTTTGGAGGAGCGCTACCTATTCCGGGCGAAATTCGGTTTGTTGAGAAGATTGAGGGAAATATCCCCTCAATATCTGAAGGTGGTTGGTTTCGAATCCTTGGTCAAGCCATGATCTTAGGGAAGATCCATAACTAAAGGAGGAAAATCCTCAACTTACCCCAAAGATATCTCAAGTGGTTGGGCCTCTCCAAGCTTACTTAAACATGCCTTCTCATGGTGAAAGGGATGGGAAGAATTTGAAGCATCTAACTTATGATCTCATGAGGAAGGTGTTGTTCAAAACATCATCATTCGGTGTGTGGATTGTTTGAGCAAGGGTTCAGACAAAGAGGGCTTGACGAAGCTGCTACACTCACATCTATGGTTGTAAGTATTCTTCGTTGTTGTTCTCTTTAATATAATATGCTTGGACTATTTCTTTCAAATATGTGTTTAATCTCACATGAATTTGTCTCTAATAGATAGATCTATTTCGAAATAATCTCAGTAGAGTAGGAAGTTGTTTGTACTTTTGTTTGTTTACAGGGCTTATCGAGGAGCGTAATATTGGAGCTCAACTCGGACTATGCAGGGACAAACACCGGTATAAGGTACTTCGTTTTTCCTTCCTCCTCACACATTAGTTTATCTAGATCTAAAAGGAAAGCAGTGTCCATGATAAACATCTCCTGTCTTAAGATTTAAGAGTCTAGCTCTCAAGAGGAGATCTACATGTCCGCAAGGAGATTTTCCTTCAACACCGTGTTCCAAGTATACATCTTGCATCCAAAACTTGGGTGATTTACAATTCCACCATGGTCTCCCAAGTTCAAAAAAGTACCAAAGCATCTTTAACTCTCCTCCATCCCTGCCACCTTCATCCATTCCCAATGCACATTAAATATGATTTTACTAGTGAGAACTCACCACAAATGTTCGAAAAGATTGGCATTAATAAGCAGAAATATCGAGGTAATCTCCCATTAAAATGCATTTATGGAAGAACATTATGGAATCTGATTAGTTTCTTTCTGTCAGTCTTGAATTCCCAAAAAAATGTTGGTTGTTTTAGTTCTTTTAAGACGTCATCATAGAAAGAATGCAATATTCTGCTAGCCCACTGTCACCTACAAAGGTGTTCACATGATGCCCCTGTTTAGTATTGTGCATATATTACAGTTTCGCATATTTGAGAGTATGCTTGCATATGAAAATGTTGCTCCACCCTTTGAATTTGAACAGAGTTTTCATTTGGGTTACAAAGAACAATAATAAAATAAAATAATATGAAAATTGTGTAAGTAAATATAAACAAATTATCTTCTAACTTGAACCTGCTTTTGTCAAGATCCAGGTATGTTACAAAGCTGACAATGTTTTCCCCACTTTTCCATAGTTTCTCGATTTCCCTGCCATCTTCACACACTTTCCCAATGCAAATTGATGAAACTTTTATTAGCTTTGAAAATATTGGCATTAAAAGGCGAAAAGGTCAAGGACATCTCCCATTAAAACACATTGAACCAAGATTTACCGGATATTATATTATGATGTTGCAACATCCATTTTAAATACAATGAGGAGCAAAGGTAGGTTCTCATGTCAAGCATAAACTTCTTCGTTCCCTTTATTTTTTTCCTCTTCTATACTTAGTCACATTTCTATGATAGCGGGTTTCCAGGTCACAGACTCACAAATTGTATATCCATCTATATCTTGACACCACGAGTCCAACCGACCNTCGAGGTAATCTCCCATTAAAATGCATTTATGGAAGAACATTATGGAATCTGATTAGTTTCTTTCTGTCAGTCTTGAATTCCCAAAAAAATGTTGGTTGTTTTAGTTCTTTTAAGACGTCATCATAGAAAGAATGCAATATTCTGCTAGCCCACTGTCACCTACAAAGGTGTTCACATGATGCCCCTGTTTAGTATTGTGCATATATTACAGTTTCGCATATTTGAGAGTATGCTTGCATATGAAAATGTTGCTCCACCCTTTGAATTTGAACAGAGTTTTCATTTGGGTTACAAAGAACAATAATAAAATAAAATAATATGAAAATTGTGTAAGTAAATATAAACAAATTATCTTCTAACTTGAACCTGCTTTTGTCAAGATCCAGGTATGTTACAAAGCTGACAATGTTTTCCCCACTTTTCCATAGTTTCTCGATTTCCCTGCCATCTTCACACACTTTCCCAATGCAAATTGATGAAACTTTTATTAGCTTTGAAAATATTGGCATTAAAAGGCGAAAAGGTCAAGGACATCTCCCATTAAAACACATTGAACCAAGATTTACCGGATATTATATTATGATGTTGCAACATCCATTTTAAATACAATGAGGAGCAAAGGTAGGTTCTCATGTCAAGCATAAACTTCTTCGTTCCCTTTATTTTTTTCCTCTTCTATACTTAGTCACATTTCTATGATAGCGGGTTTCCAGGTCACAGACTCACAAATTGTATATCCATCTATATCTTGACACCACGAGTCCAACCGACCGCTTCTATTTCCTTAGCCAATTTTATGGCCGCGGGTTCCCGGGTACGCATTATCGAACTCTCATTCCTCGTGTTTCGAGTATACATATTGCATCCAAAACTTGGGTGATTTACAATTCCACCACAGACTCCCAGGTTCAAAAAAGCACCAAAGCATCTTCAACTCTCCTTCATCCCCGCCACCTTCGCCCCTTCCCAATGCACACTAATTATGATTTTACTAGTGACAACTCACCACAGATGTTCGAAAAGATTGACATTAATAAGTGGAAAGCTTGAGGTAATCTCCCATTAAAATGCATTTATGGGAGAATATTATGGAATCTGATTAGTTTCTTTCTGTCAGTCTTGAATTTGCAAAAACAATGTTGGTTGTTTTAGTTTTTTTAAGGCGTCATCATAGCAAGAATGCAATATTGTGCTGGGCCACTGTCATCTACAAAGGTGTTCACATGATGCCCATGTTTAGTATTGTGCATATATTACAGGTTCACATATTTGAGAGTATGCTTGCATATGAAAATGTTGATCCACCCTTCAAATTTGAACATAGTTTGCATTTGGGCCTCAAAGAACACTAATAAAATAAAATAATATGAAAATTGTTTAAGTAAATATAAACAAATTATCTTCTAACTTGAACCTGCTTTTGTCAAGATCTAGGTATACTACATAGCTTGCAATGTTTTCCCCACTTTTCCATAGTTTCTCGATTTCCCTATCATATTCACACACTTTCCCAATGCAAATTGATGACGCCTTTATTAGCTTTGAAAAGATTGGCATTAAAAGGCGAAAAGGTCAAGGAAATCTCCCATTAAAACACATTGAACCAAGATTTACTGGAGATTATATTATGATGTTGCAACATCCATTTTAAATACAATGAGGAGAAAAGGAAGGTTCTCATCACCTTATGGCTGCAACTCGACAACATTTCTATGGAGATACCCTGAATATTTTCGGGCACGAGGACTAGAGTTTTCAGTGGTCCATAGCTTGTGACTACTACTCGTCCACTTCCGCCCAAATGAAAGTTATCTCGACATCTAAAATTGCAACGATAGATTGTATCCCCAATTTTTTTTACTTTAAGGACTTGGTCACGTGCTGCACCGGGAACTATATTCCGAACCACCAAATTGTCCAGATGAGAAACCATTCCCAAATATTCCTATCGCCTCAAGTATTTCGAAAGATGTTAACACTTCCCGACCCAACGCCTACTTTCAAGGGAGAGAATTGCAGACAACTCTTAAAGAAGCATGGTAATGAATTGGACCTCTTGCCAAAGTTCTTACAGGACCCAACGCCCGCTCCCCATGACATGGCCATATTACAAGTTAGTGCATGTAAAAACCTTTTTCGGAAAATTGCATTTCTTTTCATGAGGACAACGAGACAAGAAAGTGAAACCTACATCTCTCAGATTATTTTGTATATTTTATATTTTACGGTCAAGGAACAAGCCATCTTCCATTGCGACAAGTTGATTTCCATTGAAATATCTTCCCATTTATTGAAATATAGGAGGCAGAATAAATTCTTTATGCCACCTTATTTAATTTTCGCTGTGATGAATTGCTATCCATTTCTTGGAATACTATGTGTAAGAAGATGAACTCTGAATTTGACCCAGTAACATTCACGTTCCAGAAGTTATGGAGACACAACACTTGCCAACATTTTTATAAGGTCTTTAATGATTTTGTTTCAGTTTTTAAAGCATTGATATTTGGAAAGTATTTTCCTCGGTTGTCTGGCCAACTGACAATCTTTCCATGTCACATATATGGTACAATGTTTTTTGCTGGAATAACAAGGGATTACATCTACTGGTTGCATTTTTTCCATGAAAAAAAAAAGAGGTTAATTCATCTCTTTGCCTTGGAAAGTCCGGGATTTCATGGTCAGGAACCACTTCAACAATTCTTTCACTGACACTATCCTGAATGAACTCCGTACCAGTACCAATGATTCACACAAGCAGAACCGAAAAGGCCTGGGTGAAAAAAGTGCCCAATCCCCGACCGCCACACCCAAGACCACAACATCTCGTAGCAGTATTCCAATGACCTACCCAAGTAACAAAGTCACACACATTTCTTCAAGCGGAGGAGGAGATAAGAACCCTCCCTCCGACAAAATTGAAAGTTGTCACAAACTTCCCGCGGGAAAAAAACTGGAAAACAATAGTCCAAGAACAAGAGGGATCGAGGGGAGAAATTGATATCTACGATATCTCCCTCGAAGATATGGAACTAGAAATTGACATTGACAAAATGTTCCTTGACAATGACCACCTAGAGAGAACTACTCCGCACAATCCTGGGATGGAAATAATTGGCATAGATACATTGGATGAAGAAGAGTCTTTTTCATTTCAGAGCGTTGTTTTTGATAGCGAATCCAAAAGATTGATTATTGAAAACAAAGATGTAAAGAATAAGAAAGGGAAATATCGTTCAGAGATCAACCTACGAAACATGCGCCCTTCCCAAATATCCTAGATGCACTGAGCAACTGGAGATGCTCTAGAAAACTCTATTAGCGCCCTTAAAATGAAAACCATCATGTTAAAGAAGCGAATCAAAGAATTGGAGGCAACTCTAATGCCTCTTCCACTATTTGCTACTCCTTTGGCAATGGTCGGGCCCACCAGACCTGCACCAAAGTTAAAAGGATTAAAAATCCTTCTCACATCGGCCTGAGGCTATGTGGAAAATGATATAAAAAGAAGAATGGAATTAATAACAAAATCTTGGGAGATGTCAAAGAATATGGTCTCTTTTGGAACAAGAGCACATGCTTTTCATGAGTATCTGGAAGAAATTCTCAAGAACGAGCAAGGTTTCTACCTCGATGCAGTTTTACCATTTAGTGTTAAAGTTACCGGTATGATGGAATTCAGAAGAAGACAGGAAGATCTCCCTTCCCTGGATCGAATAGACCAATTAAACTCATGCTGGAAAGAAAAGGTAAAGAACCTGAATGGTATCGTTCAAGAATGTAGCCAGACCATATCTAGAAGAGACAAATTATTCAAGAAGCTAACTGAGATAGATCTAGCTGCAAACACCAATGAAGTCCAGGACCTGAAATCGATATTCAACTCATTGTTTTTAACCAAGCAAGCATTTGATGATCAAGTTCTTATCTATAAAAGACTGTCATTTAAAAATTTCTATGGCATTCTTGAATATGGTGAAGATGACGTGAAAATTTGGCTAGTCGGTTATGTGATTACAAACCAAGATATTCAAGAAGCATTGCACAACTTGTCTATTGATCTAAGGGACTTGGAAAGTGAATTCTTCAATATAAAAATTTGGCATGAAATGAACGTGGCGCCCATGAGGAGCTACATCGAAGAATGTTTGAAAAAGGTTACCGACCAGATTACCAATGAAGGTCAAAGCCGAGGAAAGCCATAAAAGGACATCATCGAGAAAATGACAAGGCATGGGACACCATCATAGTAAGTTTATACTGATTACATTCTTTTGTCTTCATCCACTGACTCTAACAAAGCTTTAACCTAGATCTGACAATTTTCTCTTTCTTCTTGCTAGGTTTTGTTGTTTTCCATCGCCGACTTTCTTCTTTCTACAAACTTCATTCTTGTACATCTTTGCTTTGTAGTCCACAACAGTCCCAATCCGAGTCATTCTGACAAATGCATTTTTATTTCATAGAATATGTACTGAACTACATATTTTTTTACAAATTCGAAGACATCTATTTTTGGGAAATGTTCTCAAATGTATTTTGTGACTTAGTTTATCTAAATATAAATATTTTGAGGTTGTTCTATGGTGATATTCAATGCTTGGTGTTGTTATTTGAAATTTGTATTTCTTCGTAAAATTAACTCATTTCCTTGTGCATGTTCCTATTCTATATTGTGCATATATTGCAGCTTCCTATATTTCAGAATATTCTTCGAGATACAAAATGTAAAGTCATATATATTTTTCTTGATTGCTTGTAGGTTTGAGCAAAAATTTTGAGCCCAAAACACCATTAAAATTCGAACATGGTTTACATTTGGACCACAAATAATCTATTAAGATACATTAATATGGATACATTTTAAATAAACATAAACAAAATCCCTTTAAACTTGAACCTAACTTTCTTGGGCTCCTGGATTGCCCATTGGTTGATCGGTTAGCGGACTGCCAAATCCTCATTTCCATATATATCTTCACATTAGGAGCCTGTCCGACCACCGTCCCTTTCAACACTTGGCCAAATATCTCACCGCAACGTCCTAACTTAGCGCTATTGAATTATTATCACGCGTGTTCTGTGATATACATCTTGCACCCAACACTTCCGTCATATACATTTTGCACCCAACAATTCTGTGATAAAAAAAAAGTATAGAAGACAAAAAAGAAGGGTTAATATATGCACATCTGTGATAGATATCCCATTTTCTCGCAAGATCTTTTCTGCATGTTTCTGGAGGAGTTATATACTTATTTCATATACTTGGAAAGAAGTGCGAAGGTGGCAGGCATAGAAAACAACGACTAGGAATTGGAAATTGTCTGAACCCTCCAACCCGATGATCCGTGAAAGAAATTGCAAGAAATACCCATGGAAAGCGGTCAGACGGGATTCAAAATTGGTTGAAAAGGGTTCCCGAGGAGACGTGAGGCCCCGACGGTCAAATTGTATTGATTGAATCTTTTGAGTGCAAACTGTGTAACATGAAAGAGGGGCTGATGTAGTAGTCCGGAAGTTAATCTGTATATTGCGGAAGCCGGGGGGCTGTTTGCAGATCAAGGAACACTGGAAGTGCACTCGCCTGTCCGGGAATCCGCAAGCGATAGAGTCGGGTAAGTATGGAATTGGAGGCGCGAAAGAGATTCCAAGAAATGGCGAAATATGGAAAGCAGACACATGGGCTTCAAAATGGGGTGACAATAGTTCCCTAGGAGATGTGAGGACCCGAAGGTCAAATTGCAAGTCTCAGAAATTTCGTATGCAAACTGTGTATCACGAAAGATGGTATGATGTGGAAGTGCGACAGTAAATTTGTATATCATGGAGGTTTGGGTGTTGTTTGCAGGTCACAAAACAATGGAAGTGCAATATAGAGCCCGCCTACCCAGGAATCCACTATTTGAAAAGTGGCTAGGCATCGAATGGCTAGTGATCGGTTGAAATCGTGATATAAAAGCATGAGTGCAAATGTGAACCTGTGAGTCCGCCAACACGCACATTGGGACATTTTGGGAAAAATGACTAAGTAACAAGAAAGAGACAATAGAGGGGAAAAATAAATGAGAATTTGGTTGAGTATAGAAGAGGAAAAAGAAGGTCCAATATATTCAAATCTGCAATAGATATTCCATTTCCTAGCAAGATCTTTTCTTATATACTCTACAATTCATCACGACTTATCATTATCGATTTATTATGCCCCTTGTTCCGTGATATACATGTTTCACACAACACTTCCATGATATACATTTTGCACCAAACACTTCCGTCATTTACAATTAGAGCCCAGTTATAGAGCCCGCCTACCCGGGAATCCACGATCTGAAAAGTGGCTAGGCATCGAATGACTAGCGGTCGGTCGGAGTCACAATATAAAAGCACGAGCGCAAATGTGAACCCATGCATCTCCCAATGCCCACATTGAGACATTTTCAGAAAAAACGACTAAGTAACGAGAAAGAGAGAGTAGAGGGAAAAAAGAAACAGGAATTTGGTTGAGTATAGAAGAGGGAAAAGAAGGTTCAATATATTCAAATCTGCAATAGATATTCCATTTCCTAGCAAGATATTTTTTGTATGTCTTTGGAGAAGTTGTATACATATTGCATATACTTGGAAAGAAGCCTGAAGGTAGCAGGCACATGAAACAACAACTATAAATTGGAAATTTCCTAAACTCGTGAACTCGACGATCCACGAAAGAGGTGTCAAGAAATGGTCAACTACGAAAATCGGTCGGATGGGCTTCAAAATAGGGTGACAAGGGTTCCTGAGGAGACGCAAGGCCCTGACTATCAAATTGTATATATCAGAACATTTCAGTGCAAAATGTGTAACACGAAGAGGGTTTTCCTGCCATCCTCAATTCATATTCATTCTACGTTTACTAGTGACAACTCAGTGCACAAGTTCACTTATTGGCATTAACAAGCAAAACACGTATTCAACAATGATTTACAGGAGCTCGACTGACCCCCGGGTTGGTCCTATTATAAATCTTGCACCCAAAAGTTCTGTCATATACAGTTCCGCCATATACATCTTGCAACCAAAACTTCCGTGGTCTACAATTCGTCCACATATTGGAACAATGTTTACATTTGGACCACAATTAATACATTAATATAAATACAATTTAAATAAATATATTTCAACTTGAACCTAAATTTTTTCGAACTCATGGATTGGTCCTATATCATCACATCATGAGAACGATCGACCGCAGTTCCTTCCAAAACTTATCCAATTATCTCTCCGCGGGGTCGCGACTTAGCGCTATCGAATTTTTATGCCCCTTGTTCTGTGATATACGTGTTGGTTCGCTTATTGTCATTTATAAGCAAAAAACGAATTCAACAACGATTTATGAAAGTCCGACCGACCCCCGGGTTGGCACTATTATAAATCTTGCACCCAAAACTTCCGTACTCTATAATTCGTCGCGACTTAGCGCTATTGAATTCTTATGCCCCCTGTTCTGTGATATACATGTTTCCCACAAGACTTCCGTGATATAGATTTTGCAACAAACAGTTCTGTCATCTACAATTTGACCCCAGTTCACAAAACTTTCAAACCATTTATCACTCTCTTCAATCCCCGCCACATTTCCGCCCTTCCCAATGCACATTCATTATGCTTTTACTATCGACAACTCAACATACAGGTTCGCTCAACCAAACTTTCCTTCCCCCTTTTACATGATATACATCTTGCACCCAAAAATTCGGTGATCTACAATTCCATAGTTAGCCAACTTTATAGCAGCCGATCTTCGGGTTGGCGCTATTATAGATCTTACACCTAGAACTTCCACCATCTACAATTCACATGAATTATGCTTTTACTCATGACAAATCAACACACATGTTCGAAAGAGATTGACACTACTTTGCTTACTCACAACTCGCCATACACGTTTTCTTAACAATATTACTCCACTCTCACCATTTTCCAAAATTAACCTTATAAGCTACTTGACAGGGACTACGCTGCCATGCAACACTTTTTGAAAATCATTCTACATTATAATTTTATTCTCAATTCTTTATATCAAATTTATTTTGTATTTAAAAATTATAATGGTAAAAAGTGTAATTTTAACCATTAATTAAATTTTGAATTGATTATTCAAACTATAATTTTGATAATTCAAATAAATTTTTAAATTAAACTTTTGTGTGAGTTAGTTGTATCTCGTGTCCAAATATTGTAGTTGTAAATGATGTTTTTAACATTCAATTAAATTTTGAATTTATGTATTTATTGTTCAAATTGTAATTTTAATTATTTAAATAAAAAAAATATGAATTATTTACAACAAGTTTATTTGGTGTTTAACTTTTGTATTTTAAGACTTTTAAAAGTTAATTATATATGATAAATAAATAATTTGAATTAATATAATGTTCAAATGTTTGTAAATTAAAAAAACAATTTAGATAGATTTTAAATCAAAGTTTTGAGTAAATCTTTTATTATATCAAATTTACATAGGTTCTAGTTAATGTTTAAATGATAAATTAAAAAACATTTAGATGAACTTTAAATCAAACTTTTGAATAAATTTTTATTATACCAAATTTACAAAGTTTTGAGTCAATCTTTTGTTATACTAAATTAAGTAAACTTTAAATCCTCTTAGAAATATTTAAATGATTAGATTAATGAAATTGTAAATTTATAATTATCATTTCAACTAACTGAAGTTAAAAACATATTTAAAAAGACATGAAAATGAAGCATTTTAGTGAATACTTTTTAGAGTAATGAATATTTTTTTTCCTCAGAAAAAAATGTAATTTTATTCATCCGAAGAGAACCAAATTACATTATGTAGGTGCCAAAGGCACGACCCAGTCGTGGGTAGAAAAATCCTAAAGGGACAAGAAAAAAACTGTCTGGAAAGCCCAGAGTAAAAAAAATAGATACAAGAGCTGAAAGAAAGCGCTAAAAGTCTGGAAAAAACTGGTACAAGAGAGTCTGTCATAGAATAAACTCCCAAATAGTGCAATCCAAACAAACCTTGGAGGTCGGAAGGACCAGGTCAGAGAGGTATGAAAACCTACACATTAGCAGAGCCAGAAAGCAACAAAGGCGATGAAAATCCCTACCAACAACAGTATGACCAAGAACTGCACACCCACTCCAAGGACCTCAAGGTGTCACAACCTCATCGCACGCCCAAGGAAAGGACCTCAAAATTCTGGCATAACCCCGACCAAGTAGGAGAAAACATCGACAACCACCAAAAGGAGCCAGATCTGAGCATACATCAAATCTTGAACAACCGGAGAACCCAGAGGGAGGAACCACAATATAGGAGCGAAATAAAATAGAGACCTCTTCGAGAGAAACACAGATCTGATAAGGGGAACCCCATGAAACACCCCCGTAGATGCTCCCATAAGCAAGAAAGCAACTTCAAACCACCAGATCCACTCAAAGCACATACACCGACGGAAAGGCTATGCAGTTAGAGATTGCAAGCACCGAATACTCGAGCCCACAGAGAAGAATCCCAATCGCCAACCAGACCAACAACAATTCGGGGAGCGCAGATAATACATGCAGATCACGTGAAGAGAAAGATCCCCGACCGGCCGCAAAGGGAGCCACCGCATGAGGAACCCAGGATATCCGGTCCAGGTTGTGTCTATGTCTGCATCTAGCGGTAGGGAGGATCCACGCCGAGGTAAAAAAACACCAAAATGGGCGTCTGCGGCTAGGGTTTTCCCCAACTGCAGAGCCACCACCATCTAGTCCCTTAGTGTAATGGATACATTGAAATACAAGAATAATATGTTTTCAAATTTATTGAAAATATTTTAAAATGGAAGCAGAGTAATTGATTAATTAATTATTTTTTTAATGATTGTGGGGTGGAAATTTAAACTCCTAAAGCCAACAAAAAATATTTAGCAATAATGTTGTAATTGTTGTATACTTCTGTTACAAATGAAAGTTAAAATAAAAAATTATTTGTTAAATTTTATTAAAATTATTTTAGATGTTTTCAATTAAAGGGAAAGGAAACTTTTTCACGTTATGTTCTACTTGTAATTATTTTAATGATTTTTTTTTCCTTTGTTAGTGGTTTTTCCTTGTACCATAACAATCAAG
>SNQJ01S0055917.1:0-10928 GCA_010110895.2 Picea sitchensis
ACCCAGTATGTATCAGAATACTTATATGTGATTGACTAATGAAAAGAATAAGACTGGAATTGGTACTTCATGTCGTGAGCTTTGTTATGGATGAATATTTTCTATGTGTTATATTGTAATTTACATATATGAATGTTGATGTGAATTGGTAGAATCTAATGTACAATTCTAGGATGTGTATCATGTCTATAATATTCCTTCATGCAATGCAAAAATGCTTGGTCTCTGTAATTCTCATGAGCATTTGATGTAAGACCTTTTTCAATTCATGAATATTGAATATGTTGACTCTGATGGGGTATTTTTTGTTAATGTATTTCGAACCCTGGGTCTGAAACCTCGAGCCAACAATTGGTTATGTTGTCGGGACCTGATGATTTTGTGTTGCATGTTGGACTAAGGACATGACCTGGAAGCTTTCAAGAAAAGAGATAGAAGAATGGATATCTGGGGAAAAAAAGGATGAATTTACACGGCGGGAGACCAGAAATTTGCAAATCAACCTCGAATGATGGAAACATAGATACATATATTTAGATTTGTATAAAATTTTCTTTGTTGAATTTCCTTCTTTGTTGCATGGATGGGTAAAGAGATAGACAGAGAATAACTATGTGTAGTGAGCCCAAGAACCATTGGTTTGGGACCAAGAAGCAATAACTTGATTGAAATATTTGGACAATAAGTGGGCGAGAGCCATTGATTTATGGTTCAAATGAGTTAAAGAAGGATACATTGTTGAATTTATGATTGACTGCAACAAATATTTTAGTAGTGAAGAAAGAAAGTTTGCAGTCGACCCTCGAGGTATATTGTTAGATGAAATCTTGCTTTGGATCAAGATGTTTTTTATTGAGAAGGGGTTGATGCACATGGATCCCGATAGGATGGTAGCAGAGATAATGTATAAGGTGAAGAGATAATGTATCCAGAAGAGTAGAGAAGAAGAAGAGTTAAGAAATATGCAAGAAGATCCAAGCTGAGGAAGCAAGTCAAGTAGGAAAGTAAAGAAGGAAGAACAAGGAGTGACGAACAAGTAGCAAGAAGATCTAAGATGAAGGAAAGAAGAGGAGTTGCACCATAAGGGTATGTGAGATAAATATTTGTGCCAAAGAGAAGCACAAAAGAAGAGAGGTCATTAAAGAGGCACGACGTCGAGAACGAGGTATAAAGAGAAGATACCAGAGGAAGTAGTAGTAGAGTTGTGGAGAAGGATATTATATCCCCTTGGCTAATAAGAGATGTAGTTGAATCAATGGAAGATGAGAAGCAGAGTAGTAGCAACGGTGATGTAGAAGATAGTGATGAAGGTGCCCTCCCAGATATTGAGGAGATCTTCATTGTTATAAGGAGGCTCGCACGGCTCAATATAGGAATGTCTTTTATATTCACCCACGAAGAAGACGAGGTAGCATGGAGTAACCCCCTCTTTGAACCACCCCCTCATGCATTTTACAAGAATAAAAAATAACAAAGGAAGAAAGTTCAGAAGCGATAGAAGGAGAAGACACAAGTGTAGTAGAAACTGAAAGTTAGCGAAACTTCACAAGAAATATTGGAAGCACCTATAGTACCAAGTAGCAACCAGTCATGAAGATCAAGTTCCAGATCAAATTTTATTTCAAGTATGGTCACTCATACGAGAGATGATTTGACTCCCAGGCTCCCTATGTTTCATGGGACATGAAGAGATGATGCAGAACAACATTGGTTCACATGTGAAGTGATCTAGTATGTGAAGTATATCACAGACAAGGAAGCTAATATCATGTAGCTACATACTACCTTCAGAGACAGAGCTCTAACATGGTATATGAAGTATAAGGTTACTACGCTAGTGGGACGGGCAAGGTCCCTTATGGAGATAGAGATTTACTTAGAGAGTTCCAAAAGCCAAAGTCAAAGTCGCAGTGAAAAACAAAGATTAAGAAGATTAAACAACAATCTCAAGAAACTGTATGGGACTATTACCAATGATTCAAGATTCTGTTGGATAAATTAACCTTCCATATCTAGGACTTCCATCACAGATATTAGTTCATTTCTAAAATCCTCCCACACATTCGAGTCCACTCATGCAATGAAAGGTGACAACTCAGTCGAAAGCTTTAGAGATTGCAATGCATCTGGAGTCTACTCCAGGAGGTGGTGAGACATCACCGAGATTGGTGCAGGTGCAGTCTCAACATGAAACCCTCACCATGCAATTGAAATATATGGCAAAGGGGAAGGAAATGCATAAGAATGTTTGGTGTACCCTATGCCATGCATAGGGTCACCATTGAAATGAGTGTCATGCGCTGGAAAAATACACAGTGATTGGCATGCCAAACTTGTTTCCTACAAAGATGCAAACTAAATGGTGTGATATTTGTAGACAATGGGGCCATGTACCTCCCTATTGTCTGATGTTGTAGAAATATCAAAAGACTACACACACTATGTTCTATGAGTTCTACAAATCCATGGGCATGATGTAAACAACTTCTAGTTGCTACAGTTAATGAAGGACCACACTGGAGATGTATATAGGGTCCAATAGAATAATAAGAGTGGATACCATGGAGGCTTCTAGGGAGGCCAAAGAGGAGGATATTGTAGAGGAAGAGGCAAAGGATATGGTGGGGTAGGTGGCATACCACTCACCTGCTTCAACTGTGGCAAGACGGTCCACTTGGCATGGTTCTATACCAAGCCTCACGTGTTATGTGGATATTTCCACAACGTAGACCATGTCATGAAATATTGCTCGGAGTTAGTGGAAAATTAGGAAGAGAAAAGGGGACACTGCAACATGGTGACTGCTAAGATGCAAGAAGAACATAAGCTAAAAGAAGAATCCAATGTATAGGTAGTAATATGAGGGGGTATTTGCATAGGAACTGACCTGAACAGAGGGGAGTGCTTAGGGCAACGATTGGAGGGAAGGATCAGGAATGCATCATAGGAACCTCCCAAGTTTGATGTTGTGAAGAAAAAGAAGATCCTACATTGTGATGCATAAAAGGTGATCAAAGAGGTACCTGTGTGCAATGAATCACAACACAACGCTTACCCAAAAACTAACTCAGAGAATCAGGTAAGTGAATTCTTGCATTGTTTTCTTAAATTGTTGGGTGATCCTCTTATTACCAAGAAGTTAACACATCAATTGATGAGATGGATCGAGGAAGGAGAGTGAAGCTTATATTTCTTCCCGGCTACCAGAATAGGATGTGCACCATGTCAACAAGAGGAAGTAGATGGACATAGAATTCAAAATGTAAATCAAGTTAGGTAGATATGAGATGGAATGTGTTATGTTGGACTTGGGGTCTGATGTGAACATCTTTCCAAAGAAGTTGTGGGAGTTGATGGGAAAATCTAAGCTATTGTGGTCTCCCATTCAACGCAGGCTTGCAAATCAATATAGGATTTATCCCATTGAAAGGTTAGAGAAGGTTGAAGTTAACATCGATGGGGTCAAGACAAAAGTAGAAGTAATGACGGCAATGACGAGCATGGAAACAATTATGGAAACATTAATGACGAGCATGAATTCGATGGGACTGCTAGGAGTGCCAAAGTAATAGAGGGAAATGACCCACACGAGTATTTAAGGTTACCATTGCACCATTACCCATTCATTTCCACCATAGAGCCAAGGGCAATGTGAATTAAGCTAAACCCTCAGGTCTATGTCGAGTGTTTAGTGAGTTTGACCCTTACAGATTATGTGTCGGTAGGTGATTCAAAGAATGGATTAGTAGTAGAGAGTTTGGAAATGTCAGAAGTTCATTCGAACCATGAATTCACTAGAGCAATGGCCACAACCACAAATCCCAAGGTACAAACCAAGGAAAAAGTAGTGAAGGAATCCCAAATGCCAGTGGCCGAAATCCCAAATGAGTTTCACATTTGAGGACCCCTCTTGGGCATGGTTCCCAACTTGAATTTTGTGGACTACAAAATATAGGATGAGGTGTAGTTCCATGAATTGCACTTCAAATATTACGTAGAAATCATTGAAGGGTCCAAGGGAGAAAAGCGAGTGGTCCCTAGGAAATGGGATAAGCCCATCTACATCGAATCTGGGATCATGACACTATTGGATGTCCCCCACTTTGGGTGAATCCTAAACATCAATTCACGTTTTTTATTCTTGCTCAACATGTTACATGGGGGATTCTTCTATTTTGACCACGTATACCTGGTCAACATAGAAACAATGCATCAAGTCTCGAGCCTTCCTAGAATGAGGGAGGATCCTACTGACGTTGTGGTAGCATGAGATGTTGTGCAAGAGTAGGCGTACAAGAAATATTGTACCCATAGAGGGACGAGAGGAGTGGTCATTTAGGCTATCAATAATTACCAAGTTTGATTCACTACATAGGTACTTTCCTATAATTTTTTGCGGAAGTGTCAGAAGGATGAGTGCCCATTAGGGGTCATCCTAGTTGAAGAGAGATGTGTCCAGGGCATCAAAATGTGTTGGTCTAGATATTTGATGAACGATTTCATCCAAGACTACATGGATGTGCAAGAATACAAGAAGGAGTTCCATTACAATTGTGTTCTCTTCCTACTCACCAAGATAGCGTGGAAGCCACCACCATGCCGAGAGTATAACACACCAATCAATATATCCTTCCCCACACCCAAATTCAATGAGTTACAATAGAACGCAGTCAATGAAGTTCAACATGAGAACAATGTGGCATTCCATCTATGGTACACCGAGATGATTTAGGTGACTGCTAAAGTATTTAAAACTATACGCACTCTAGTTGATGTGCACGATGACTACATCTTGTTTGAAGTCGATTGTCATAATATTTTGATTATCCCGCACACAAACCAACATTTACCTTTCGAAGTCCTCCCATTTTTCATTATAGAGAAAGACATTCAGAATTCTATCACGTAGTTTGGTAGGTGCAGGATATATAACATTTAGACAGAGGGATAGGACATAGAACTAGTGCTCAAGTTCAAGATCTGGGACCTTCCCCCGCACCAATCCAAATCATCATCAAGGTGCTACAATCCAATTTGGAAGTGCAACATCTACTGCATTAGGAGTTGTCACAATAGTTGGGTGAGCTCTATCACACACTCAATATTGTTTGGCCATCGGTTGATTCTCAACCCGAGGAACAGGAAGCCACTAATGTTACATCACCATGCACGAGTACACATAAGTGAGTTCTATGACTAAATCCATTAGACTTGACAACTTATGATGCATCCATTAGTTCAGTGTCCCAGTCAATGCCTTATGCTCAGTTGGATTTGGTGCAAGTACCTTCACAGGACCTGCAAGTGTTTTATGGAAAATATAATGAATGAGTTGGGCGATAGACAATGTGCGTTGAGCCAGTCCTATTCAGAGCTAAAAAAAGACGTGTGTAGGAGATCGCGGCACACAATGAATTCTAGAAATGCCATGCAATGGAGGTGGCAATGCACACCTTGTTACTTAGTGTTGTGGATGAAGTGTATGCAAGCATTCCCAGTTCGCCTAATGAAGCTCATCACCTCCCTGTGCCAAGCAAACTTATCAAGGTGCAAGAGGTTGTCCAACAATTGCAAGCTGAGAATGCATATCTCCAGGAAAAGATGAAGAGCACTCCACCATCAACTCAAGTGAAGTTGAACAACAATATTGTTGCCATTGAAAAACAAATTCATCAAGGACAAGCTCACGTGGAAGGGTTCTCGGGGGTGGTCGACTTTAGCTTCCAGCTTTGGACTCACCTACAGAATGCTCCTGAAATCAATACCATCGAGGACCACATACGTGCATGGGAGGCGTAGATAAATTAAAACAAACAATCATTGGCATCCCTCCAACATGTGCAGTTCAAGGAGGCCATGACAAAAATAACTAACCTTCATCGACAAATCACATCTTCTGGGAACGAGCAACACATGTTTGTCATCGTCATGTTGGAAGCACAACAATAGGTTGAGAAATACTACTATGCGCTCATTGATGCATAGGAAAAGGAAACCCCTATGATCGAGTTGGGCATGTAGATCAAGTCTACACCTGGGTCAACCACACCGGAAGAGGTCGAAAAAAATTTCCAAGACATGTAGGAACTGTTGGAGTCATTTGATTAATTTGACTCATAGTTCAAAAAATTCATCGCCTAGATCATGCAGAAGGTACCATTTGTTGCACCACAATTGGGGCATCAAGTTTTAGCTCAATTGAGTGCAAATCAAATGCACATGCCACAAGTGTTTTGATGTCTACACACACCACAAGTTTTGTACTACATAGCACCAATATTCAGTGTGCACCAACTAGTCTCTACTACACCTACGCCTACCATTTGGCAACGTGCTTCGACTCTAGTACCATGCAAGGACTTATAAGAAATTATGTGTTCATATATATTCATCAAAGATTAGTTGTAATGATTACTAATCGATTGATTGGTCATTCTTGAGGTTGTTATTGAGTTGGCAGAGTTGTTATCATTACAATTCTTATGAAGAGATAAAAGGAATGCATGTGAACCAGTTAGGGATGGAGTTCATTATGGTTCATTGTGGTTAATTGTAGTTCTTGGGTTGTTAATTTAATATGAGAGAGAAAGTAGATCTAGATCTAAGTTTTCTAGTCTCTGGTTCGAGTTTAATGAGCCTTGAGAAGGCTACAACCTAGTATGTATTTGAATGCTTATTTGTGATTGACTAATGAAAAGAATGAGACCCAAATTGGTACTTTATGTTGTGAGCTCTGTTATGGATGAATTCTTGCTATATGTGTTAGATTGTAATTTATCGATGTGAATGCTGATGTGAATGGGTAGAATCTAATGCATAGTTATGGGCTATGTGTTTCTTGTCTGTAATATTCCTTCATACAATGCAGAAATGTTCGATCTATGTAAGTCTCATGAGAATCTCAGGTGAGACCTTATTCAGTTCATGAATATTGAATATGACGACGTTGATGGGGTATTTGTTGGTAACGTATTTCAAACCCTGGTTTTGAAACCTTGAGCCAACACTCCCTCCTCTCTCTTTCCCACTTGTTATCACAATTGCAAGGCTTATAATGACTCAACCTTTTTTTGACACCTATGAAAGCCCAAACAAATGAGATCTATATTGTTCTAGTGGGATGTGACTCATCATGTAAGTGACTGCACCCTCATACTCTAAAAACCATCATAAATGTTGAAAATATAAAAACACTTCTCAATTGGTGGTTAAATATGTGGTTGGAGAATAACTATGATGGAAATCTTTCCAACCCATGAAAATGTAATGTCCAACTCCTTGTGCTTAAAAAATAAACATTTTTTTCTTTCTTAGATATGAAATGAAATTTCTATTCCAAAAGCATGCTAAGCCATATTAAATTCAATTGTCCCAACTCTTTTATTTCCTTGGTGTGAAAATTTCCAAAATATTTGAGTGCATGAATATTCGATTGAAAGGATTTGTGTTTAATCCAAAGCAATTTTATCCTTTTGACAAAACCAAAACATGTTCATGAGCAACTCAACTCAGCCACAAAAGGCATATACAAGTTGTGCTAGACCAAAGTGGAAAAGATGCTTGCCTACATTGAAACCCCCATGCATAGGAAAATTATTAAGAGAACATGTTATTTTTAGGCTCTAGAAGCAACTTCCAAATTTATATAAGCTTAACACTCCAAGTGCTAAGTTGGGAATGAATTTTCCACTTCCCATCAAGGTATTTTTTAGGGGGGAAATTTCACCAATTGCCTAGTTTTTGGCCATTTTCTGAAGAAAAACAAAATCGCCAATTTCATTAAAAATTTGCCTAGTTTTTACATAAATATGATTAAATTGATAATATTCGCCAAAAAAATTACAAGTTTTAATAGTAAATTATATGTTTTTTTATTGAATATTCGCCTATAGATTATATGTATAATTTTTCAAAGAAAAATACTCACCTAGAGTATTGTAATACATAGGTATAATATTTGAATCCTTAAAAAATACCCTGCTTCCCATCGAGGTTTGAGTGCAATTAACAAATCCACAATCAACCATTTATATCCACAAGATGGATTATACTTAGAGAGAAGACTTCTACACATCCAAGCCCATTCCCTCGTCCACTTTTTCATAGACAGGATATAAATATTAAATAACAAATAAGCCAATAATCAAGGTTAAAGTCTAAATCTTTTAGAAAATGAATTTACCTAAGTTTTTTAGACGAAAGGCTAAATTTAACTGAGACCGTGGATTCTAGTTACGAGTTTTAATTGAGAAATTATCATGGAGGTATTTTTTAATGCAAAATAAGTGAAGAGTCAAGAATGCCATATTCTCATTAAGGGGCATGCCCTCATCATGGATGACATAGGACCACCATATTGAATCATCATTCATAAATACATGTCTAATCTAAAACTATCCCCTTTCCTATGTAATAAGGTTTTACGACTTCTCAGACCTTCCAAATGTTCTTGGCAAAAAAGGATTCATCAATGTTGACATGGGAGAGGGAAAGAAAATCTTGGAAGTTCAAACCTTCCAACCCTTTTCTTCCATAAGAAATAACAAAAAAAATACAACTTCCTAAAAGAATATAAAATATCATTATCTCTTTACAAACCCTAGAGATATGGTCAAAAATACATAAACTATGAGGTGGTTATGCCACATGTACAATAATATCCATGATACATGAGTGAATGAGTCAAAATACCCCAAAGATTCTCCCCAAATCAAGTGTGTGTCAATTCATCCTCTTGAACATGTGGAACGACCTCCTCAAAAGCCTCAACTACTTCCTCCAAAAGTGTAAAAAAATCACGATAATATTCTTGTGACATATTTTAAAAAGCACCATAATTGTGTCAATTTTTGCTCGAATTTCTATTATGACCACATTTAGGAAATCCTAGGTCCAATCTACATCTAATGGCATTGAATTTGATTGCCCTCAAAATATGTGCTAATATCTCTTGAAGGTGTGCAACAACCTCCTCAAAAGGTGCAACATCCTCTCCAAAAGGTGATAGGTCCTCTCCAAAAGGTGTGACATCCTCAAAGAAAGCCCAATGACCTCATAAGTAGTGGGATGACCTCCATAAAATTTTCAATGGGCCTCCTCAATGTCCTCCAAAGGACCAAGGCTCAAACCAAGTCATATCCATACAAAGTACATCATCCAAAGAGGGGCTCTAGTGACCCAATGTAACCATCAATCCAAAGGCATGTACAGAAGTCCAATACAACATAAGAAGTGAGTCGTGTCAAATCTAAATGTCATTAGGTAGATCAAATAGCATCATCTTCAAACTTCACAATAACTCATAAAATTCATACAATTTGTCAAGTTTAGATATGGGAGGGTTATCGTTAGCCCCTATTACATGTGCCAGTACCTGGGAGGAGAAGTATTTCCCAAGAAACCCATCAAGGAGTATGTGTGTTGATAGATAGTATGGAGTGGGGTTTAACTTTATGAGTGGCATTAATAGTCATGAGAGGTTATGTAATATATTCATCCACATGAGTGCCTTTGTAATGAGGGAGCGTTAATGCAATGAGTTGCCCTTTCCTTAGCATTGTGTCTTTACAAACCCCTATTTGTGTTTTTCTTTACTAATTCAACCTTTTTTGTCTTTTTAATTTCACTTAGTCCGTTTTTAGATATTCATTCATTGCATAGGACTTAGGGTGATGGCCTCATAGCAAGAGAGAATTATTCATGCTTTTCTTTCCTTTGGTTCTTTCTTATTCATTTCTTTCATTTGATTTTGGAACTTTCCTATATATATATATATATATACACACACACACACACACACACACACACAGAGAGAGATGCATCAACCTCAAATAATTCAAGCTCCATATTCTCATATGATTATGAAGCATTTTTTTCCAGACTGTCCACCTTGCCATTGTTTTCTCTTAAGACATGAAAAAATGAATTTTTGGCAAGTTTCTAAGTAAGTTTTGTTATTTTGGAGAGGATCTAAGCTAGTTGAGAGTCACTCAGAGGTTCCTTGTGAGTTAAATACTTAATGAAAATCCTTGAATCTCTGATGACTGCCAATTCTCTTATTCTCGAGCTATTGGTGATGTAAAGACCCTAAAATAGAGCACATGCCTTCGCCTAGTTGTTCATTGCAATTACCATCCCCCAAGCATAGATAAATTCTTGGTTTCCCTCAAGGTCATAGATGACCCCTCTTGCTCTTGCCACCCCTATATTTTCTTTCGACGCTCAATAAAAAAAGAGAATGTACAAGCTCTTCCTTATTTTCCACGCTTCAAACTCTAGCTTCCCAAGTCTGATTTGCTAACTGAAGGAGGTTGTAAGCATTTTAGCTTCTGTGATTATTGATATTTCTCCAAATTATCTCATCCAATCCATTTCTTCTTTGTCCAGGGGTTACTTATTCTGTATGGGTGTATTTCTTGAGCGCAAGGTCCATCATGAGACTTTTATCTTTGTTTACCATAGACACCGAAGTTTCTATAATTTGATTGAATATATTACTATGTTTTTGGCTAACCATAGCTTCCATAGAATGAATTTTGGAAGAGTTTCCCAGATCTATCTAAAAAGTTGTTTATCTTTAAAATACCCCCTATACAATCTGCTCCATCTTGTGAAAACCTCATTCCAACGTGTTGGCATGTGGATTCTGTAAGATAAACCTCAAAAAGCAATGTCCCAGGCATGTATTGCGAAAGGGAAATCCAAAAACACATGTTTTCCAGTTTATGTTTTCTTCCTACACATTACACACCAATTTGGGCCTTGTATCCCTCTTTTTTTGAGGTTTTCAGTGATCAAGACTCTTCCATGCACAAGTAACCAGCAAAATAAATTTATTTTTGGTAAACCATTCGACGACCATACCTTATTCCAAATTGTATATTTTGGGGGTAGAGAGAGAGAGTTTGATGATGATGATGATATATATA
>SNQJ01S0055917.1:43881-66523 GCA_010110895.2 Picea sitchensis
AAGCCTTAAGGGGTCAGATATGTTACAAAGTGGTATCAAAGTAGGCAACTACAATTGGCCTACTTGGGCTCATGAAGGAGTTGAATAATTTCTATTAGAAATATATAAAGGGAAGGATATACTGCCCTACCCTATTTAAAAGGACCTACTAATACCAGTCAGGTGACCAAGTACTTAGGGCTCTTAGTGTGTTAACATTTGTTGACAAAAAGGTAAATTCTTCAGGATATAGTAGGATGTCGAGGGGCGGTAATAACATCACCCATAAGAATGAAACTATGGCCTTAGTGACCACCACGTGTTCACCTTAGTTAACACATCTGTGACGTATGTGGGTGATTCTCGTGAGAACCGTCGACCCTTTAACGTAAGGCATGACCACTTTCATGTTGTATAATGGTGTGGACCATTGATTTGATCGTGATCTAAAAACTTACCCCCCCATATTTTGACCATGGAAACCCCGACCAACGATGGGTATTAACAAATCATCTAATCCTACGTTTCCTGAGTCCCCATTTTACCCAACGCGTGGAAGCCCAAAGAAATTCATTGTGCAACCATTAACCCCGGAATCTTGAGAATAATAACCCAACAAATAATTAATCACAGGGATTTATCAAAAACCTTCTTACGTGAGAGAGGAACATGATTATATGTTGTTTTTGTGCAAATAAATAGGGATCGTATACTACTGTAAAACACTAGATTTCTACAACATAATGTCAGTTTACAAATATACCATGTTGTTTCTTTTTTTAAGATAATGGACAAGTAGACTAACATAGAATTGTTGATTCTCAGCACTTATCAAGTCCGAGATTTCCAGACAATCTCTAAGAACAGTGATGGTGACCCACTATGAATGTGGGGAGACTTCATGTTGGTGCAATTATATGGTTAATATATTGCAATCATTAATATGTCAAACTAGTTTCGTAGTCAATAGTGTTGATGCATTATATGTGTTGATAACAGATAAATTCCTATGTCTGATGAGTATAGCCCAAATAAGAAACACTCAAAACAAATACCATGTTTTACAATTTTCAATCTATTTTCCTCACACATCTTAAAAATGAGAAAGAAAAACTCATAAACAAAATCTCAACAAGCATGTGATCTAATGATTCTTGTTCAAGTAATGAATCTGTCCATTTACAAGCTCATGAAATAAAAAAATGGACTTTGACTCTATCTCCTGTGGCAACTAATTTCAACAGTAAACTGTAATCAACTTTCTGCACACAATATTCAAAAGGCAATCACTCATAACTTCATCAATTCTTGAAGAAACTCTTTGTTCCTACACATGAAACACTAGGTGTATTAATATTCTCCATTTAATGGTCCATGTAGGGTGAATGATGGGATATTAATTGTTCATGTACTTGCAAAATTAAAAAAAAAAATGTTTAAGCACACAACTCAACAAATGATTGTTCACATACACAAGAATAATAAATGCTCACTCAAAAATTATGAACAACTACAAAATTATCACAAACCTATATTGCACATTATCAAACGTATTACTAAAACACAACATAAATGAAATTATACTAAATGTTTTACAATTAAACTATAAAATTGTTTCACTCACACACAAACATAATTACATTCACACAATAATTAAAAAGAAACTTAACTCGGTTGGATCGGTGGGCCCTATCGATGCCAACAAGGAAGCTCAAAGAAACTTACAAAATGGAAAACTTTATCAAACACAACAATTTCATAAACGGTAACTCATATCATTACTTCAGAAAAAGGATTACAAAACACGTTGCTCAGGAATCATATCTCCAACATAACAATGCTTTACTTAATCTTTGTATATCTTTCATCTACAGGGCCCTCTTCTTAAAGAGAAACAATTGTTACAACCAAGACCTCGAGATGATAACAAATGAGTGTGTTAATATTACAATTGGCCAATATAACGTTTTTCATGGAATTGGCTTCATCCTAATGACACAAAGTGCGTGAGGATGAAGCATATTGTAGTTTACAATAAACAAGAGATGCTCTGACCAACAACTTCCACGGACCCATCGAAAGCAAACTCGTTTAAATAACAAAGCCTGTAGATGCAGAACTGGTACCTGACACACACAGGTGGAATAGTAAGATTGGTACCGGATGCGCACAGTCAAATACATTGGTACCAGATGAGCACAGAAATAGGTACCAAATGAATTGAATACCAGATGAACGTCGAAACGGGTACCAGATGAGTAGGATTTGTGTCATAAAATCTACTTGAATTAACCAAGGTAATTAGAGAGCATTTAACATCAATCATTAAATTCCAATTATTAAGAAATCTAATAAATCATGATTTAAACATAGGTTACCTCATGTATACACAAGAATGGCTAAAAGACATGTCTTTCAAGAAAATAAGCAAATGGTGCATATGTCTGAGGTAAAGTTGGTCAACATAGAGGACAAGATAAGGTAATTGGAGGAATCAAAAAGGAAGAGGAAGCATATAATGAAAGAAGAATGGTAGAAACCCCTCCAAACTTGGTTGAGACCCTGAGAAGTCTTAGGGAAGAGTTGCAAAGCTTTAAGGCTGACACTCATCGGCTAATGAAGGAGCAGAAAAAATAGACCGAGATAAATGTGGTCATGCTGCAAATTTTGTTAGAACTACAATGACAATTGCAACATGGGCCAACCACCAGTAACATGGGAAAACATCGACCTTAGAAAACCCAAAGTTTACCTTAAATGAAAAAGCACGGATTTTAAAGTAGCAATGCAAGAAGAAACCCTCTCAAGAAGGCTCACTGTGGAGGCAAGACGCATACCAAAACAAAAAAATCATCTGAGGATTTTTCTAGCAAAGGAGTAGAAAGATCCACAGAGTTATCCAACAGTAAGACCGGATCCCATTCCCAGAAGAAGGGGAAGAAAAGGAAGTACTCCAAGGGAAGGGACCTCGAGGAATTTAAGAAATCGAAGCCACCTACTTTTGATGGAGAAATAAAAAAAATGGGAAGAGGCAGAAGCTTGGATACTGGGCATGAAGAAGTATTTCAGAGTTCATAACTACTTTGAGAACTTGAAATCCTGAATAGATATATTCAATTTGAATGGAAAGGCCTCTATCTGGTGGGAAGACCTTAGGAATGTAAAAGGAATCCAGGAAAAGGGGTTGTCCTGGAATAAGTTTGAGAAATACTTCAAGAAGAAGTACCTTTCTGAGAGGTAATATGATGAAAAAATGAAGGAGTTCTATGAGCTCAAATTAGGACAAATCATTATAGATGAATACATCAACAAATTTATGGAACTGATGAGGTATGTAACCTACATCAAGGATGAAAAGTTAAAGATGTAGTGATTTCTTATTGGACTTCCTCAATCCTTCTAGAACAAGATTGAATTTGATGAACCTAAAACCCTGGAAGATGAAATTCAGAAGGCTAGATATTGTTGCGAGCAACTCAACCACGAAGTAGAACCCCCCAAAGAATGGAAGAAGAAAAATAAAATAGGATTCAAGAAGATGGGAGTTAAACCTTAAAGGTTTAAGAATTTTGGGAAGAATCTCAGGATGGTATTCCCTACCAAAAGTGTGAATCAACAGAACTTCCCATCTCAAGGTGGAGATAAGACTAATGGATCAACCTCGGGTAGGACTGAAAGAACAAAGAAGGAACTGTTGAAATGTTGGGAATGTGGATAATAACACATGTTGAGAGACTGTCCTCGTAGGAAAATAAACAACAAGGAAGTTTACAACATCCAAAAGGCTGCCACAATCGATGAAGTGGCCAAAAACATACCAAAAATCTATGCAACTTTGGACAATAGACAAGCAAATCACCAAGCCTCGGTGTTGGAAATGGAAGTTATGGTCACCAACCATCTTATTTCTATTTTGATTGACCCTGGTTCTAATATGAGTTATATTTCTCCTCAAGCTATTGAGAAGTGTAAATTACAACAAGCAAAACACACTAAGCCATGGCTGGTATAGCTCGCCATGGGAACAAAAAGAAGGGTAACAAAGGACATAACAACATGCCCAATCATCATGAATGGGTTTCCCACCCAAGCCATATTAAACATCCTTCCTCTAGGATCATATGATATGTTGATTGACATGGATTGGTTGGCTACCCATAAAGCTAAAATTGACTATTATAACAAAACCTTAGAATGTGAAGATGACAAAGGGGAGAGAAGAACTTTACAGGGAATTCAAAAACATGTCTCAGTAAGAAATCCCTCCAAATGAATAAGTATTATAGGAAGGGCTTCCCTTTGTATGAAATACAAGTATTACATTCTGTTAAGAACCAAAAACCAAGCCTAGAAGAGCATCCTATACTAAAATATTTTAGAGATATGTTTCCAGAAGAGGTACCAAGGTTACCTCCCAAGAGAGATATTGATTTCTCAATAGAGCTTGTACCTGGAGCAATGCCAATGTCTAGAGCACCATATGGATTAGTACCCTAGATTTAGTTGAGCTCAAATTGTAACTGAAGGAAATGTTAGACAAGGGGTACATTCGGCCTAGTGTGTCTCCCTCAGGAGCACCAACCTTATTTGTAAAGAAGAAGGATGGCACACTTAGGTTGTGCATAGACTATAGGAAAATCAATAAAATAAAAGTGAAGAATAAGTAACCCTTCCTAGGATTGATGACTTATTCGACCAATTAAGAGGTGCCACCATATTTTCCAAGATTGATCTGAGATTCGAATATCATCAAGTTCGAATCAAGGATGAGGACATCTATAAAACCACTTTTAGGACAAGGTACAAACACTATGAATTTGTGGTGTTGCCATTTGGTCTCACCAACACACCGACCACTTTCATGCGTTTGATGAATAGTGTATTCAAAAAGTTCTTGGACAGATTTGTATTAGTTTTTATTGATGACATCCTAGTTTACTCAAGGAGTAAGGAAGAGCATGAAGAACACCTAAAGTTAGTACTCCAAGTACTAAGAGAGCACAAGCTCTATGCTAAGCTTATAAAATGTGACTTCTTCCAAAGGCAAGTCCATTATTTAGGCCATGTTATCTCTGAGAAAGGAGTAGTAGTTGACCTTGATAAGATCAAAGACATTATAGATTGGCCCACACCCAGGGATATCACTAACATTAGATCCTTCATGGGCTTAGCAGGATACTACAGGAAATTCATAAAAGAATTTTATAATATTGGTCACCCAATCACTTCACTACAAAGAAAGGGGATGTAATTTATTTGGACAATAGAATGTGAGGGAAGTTTCCAGCAGTTGAAACTCCTTTTAACACATGCCCCCGTAGTGAAAATTTCAGACCCAAACAAGGAATACCTGGTGTGAACTCATGCCTACAAAGAGGGACTTGGAGGAGTCCTCATGCAAGAGGGACATGTAATATGTTATGAATCCAGAAAATTGAGTAAGCATGAAATAAATTATGTAACCCATGACCTAGAGCTAGCTTCCATAGTGCATGCTTTGAAAATGTGGAGGCACTACCTCCTAGGCAGAAGGTTTTTCCTCATGATTGACTATAGTGGGTTGAGGTATTTATTTGACCAACCCAAGCTAAATGTTAGGAAATCTAGGTGGATGGCTCTTAACAGTGAATTTGAATTTGAAATAAAACACATCAAAGGAAAATAAAATCGAGTGGTTGATGCCCTGAGTAGAAGTATGAAGGTAATTCATTTAGCAGCCATGAGTACTTGTGAAACAGACCTCAATGAAAGAGTTAAAAGTGCACAAGAGGTAGATGAGTTATTTAAAACTACGAAGATACACTTGGAGAAAGAGCTCATTGGACTGAAGTATGCAGGTTACTGACTGACAAGTGATGGCCTACTAACATACAAAGGGAGGTTGGATATCCCAACTTGTGAGACCTTGAAAATTTTCATATTGGATGAATTGCACAAAAGGCCATATGTTGGTCACCCTGGTTATCTGAAGATGATTACAGCCCTTAGGAAATTGTTTTATTGGCCAAGAATGAAAAATGACATAGTTGATTACCTGGCTAAATATCTAGAGTGCCAATAGGTCAAGGTAGAACACCAACACCCAGTAGGAGTGTTGCATCCCCTGCCTATTCTAGAATGGAAATGGGAAACCATTTCCATGGACTTCATCACTGGACTACCCAAAACGACCAAAAAAATGATGTCATCATGGTAGTTGTGGATAAATTGAGCAAGGTTTCCCACTTCATTCCGGTAAAATCCACTCGCAAGGTAATAGACATTGCCAGCATCTTCATGAAATAAATATTCAGACTGCATGGGATGCCCAAGGAAATTATATCTGATAGGGATGCCAAATACACCTCGGAATTTTGGTAGTCCTTGTTCACTGGCTATGGAACACAATTGTTATTTAGTACATCCTACCACCCTCAAACTGATGGAAAAACATAGAGGGTGAACGAATATTAGAAGACATGTTAAGAATGCATGTAATGCATCAACCCAAGAAATGGGAAGATTATCTACCCCTGGTAGAATTTTCCTACAATAATGGATACCAAGAATCCTTGAAAATGGCCCCTTTTAAGGCCCTCTATGGCAGAAAATAACATATTCCAATCAACTGGGATAATCCAGTAGGCAGAGTTACCCTTGGGCCTGAAATGTTAATGGAACTATAACAACAAATGAAATATACAAAGAGAAATTTGAAGGTGTCCCAAGATCGACAGAAGAGTTATGCAGATAACAAAAGAAGTCATAAAGAGTTTAAAATAGGAGATCATGTGTATCTTCGAATCAAAACAAGCAGAAGCTCCTTAAGAATGGGAGTGTGTGCTAAGCTAGTGCCCAGATTGTGTGGCCCTTTTGAAATTATGGACAAAGTGGGACCTATAGCCTATAAATTTGCCTTGCCCCCCACAGTGAAGGCACATAATGTGTTCCATGTTTCCTTACTAAAGAGATAAATACATGATGCTACTCACAAAATTGATTGGTCTGTGATACAGGTGGAGCCAGAGGGAGATTTCCAACCAGATCTGCAGTGTATCCTAAACAAGAGAGAGATCTCTCTCAAGAACAAAACCATTTCCCAGGTCAAGGTGCAATGGAAATACTTTGGTCCCAATGAAGCGACTTGGGAAATGGAAGATTCCATGAAACATGCATACCCTTTTTTTTTCACTGTTGAATATGGAATTTTTGCGTTAAATAGAACATTGAGGGAAGTATTCCTTTAAGGGGGAGGGGATTGTAACACCCTTGTTTCCCCCAGTCTGTAATTATAAGTGTTATTATGGAAAAACTATAAGCCAAACCTTGGGTGATCAAGGATAAACAATGGACCTTGATAGATTTTGTAATATTTTTATAGATATAAATATGTTTGGTTTTTAATAAAATAGAGAATGTTGAGTTACTGTTGAAGGGATGGCCTTCACAGGTTACGATGCCATGAGAGGAGTGGGAAAGAGGGAGGCAATCACTGTTTTGAATGAATCTTCCAAGAAATACCCTGCGTAATTAAAATTATATGGATCTAAACTGTCCTCAACCCTAGAAACTGACTATAAATCAAGATAGTAGCTGGAATATTTCTCGAAGGAGTTAAGAACGGATGGGAAAGTACATTCAGGAAGTTTTTACCATGATCCACAAGGTCCTGAGGGAAGAAGACGAGAAGAAAAGGGGATGGTAAGGGAAGAAAGAATCACTGGAGAAAAATCTTGCGGAACTGCTCTTGTGACATCGTATCCTAGCTAGGGGGTGGTTGGTTGTAGTGGAGTGTAACACAACCTTGCCTACAATTGGGTGGAGAGTGGTTCTCTCTACAATAGTACTCAACATATCTCAACTTTCTGTAGATAAGTGTCTCGTCCACCTCTTTGTATTGGCATGATTATGTGTATGGTTAAATGAGCAGCATAATATTTGGATGTAACCATTTGGTCTGCAAATAAAATTGGGTATTCTGGAGACACCGAAAATTGCACATAATGTTTAATTGCGTGAATAGTTTTACATTCTTGCTTGTGAATACTTCATGTATTATGAGAATTATTTACGAATGTATGTGTAACACACTCGACCCCTAAATGCTCTTTTAAGGGGTGAGTCATCGTAATTTTGTTTTCCTTAACTATCTCAAATCCTAATTATGGGATTTCTATCACGTCCTTCTCGTCCAGGACTTTCCAACCTCTACCTCCATGATCAAAACTGAGCTTAGAACTGGCAGATATAACTCTCCAAGTCTTCCAAAGTTCCAAATCTCTATACTGTGCGATTCTTACGCCACGCGTCCACAGAACATCAATGGTTTTGATTTACTTCAGGACTCTATGCTTTGGCGAATTCCAAAGTACTCACAAATGAAAACCTTTGAAGTGCAATCTTTCTAGAGTGTCAGATCTCCTGACATGCGTCCTCCATTACTAATGGTTATGATGAACTCTGGTGCTTCGACCTTCGAGATTTCTCGACTCTTGCAACAAGACTTCCTCCAGAGTGACAGATCTTCTGACACCTGTCCTCTGAGATCGACAGCTCAGGTGAACTCTGGTCTTCGGGCATTCGGGAGTTCTTGTTCCACTTTTCTCTGAATGGGATATCATCTGAAGTAACAGATCGCCTGCCACATGTCCCCAAACGATGGACGGTTAAGATCCTCTCTGTTACTCTGAGCTTTGGGGATTTTCGAGGCACCAAGATTCAAATCCTCTGGAGTTAACAATATAATGACACACGTCTCAGTTGATGGACGGTTCAGATCCCCTTTGGCTCCCTGCAACTTCAGGAGTCTTCAAACGTTTTCACCTACTTCCTTATGGTGTGTTAAACCTATGGAGTACAAGATATGGTGCCATGTGTCTCCCAGCACCAACAACTAGGATGGACTCTGACACTTCAGGCCTTTTGGACTCTCTACAATACTACACCCCAAATCCTCTAGAGTATCGAAGTCCCAGACTCCTGGATTTCTGATCACTTCACCAACCACTCTGGATAGGTGGGCATGTGCCAGGGGCTAACACGTGGAAGGGCCATGGTGACACATTCCCTCATCAGGGGCTGACATGTGTCATGTTCCAATAGGTATATAGGTCATGTGATGTGCACGAATCCAAGTGACACGTGGCACATCTATCATGGATCCATGTCACCCTGGTGATGTTGGCTTTCCACGTCACCTAGAATGAAAGTCATCTAACATCCATCAAATCTCATGGTCGAGATCCAACCACGTGGATCCATATATCCACGACTCACATCACTTTGTGACTCTGGCCTTCAGGGGTTTTGCAATGCAAACTCCTCTTTTCTCATTGAGTTGGTCAACGACGGGCTGAACATAACCTAGATCTGACGGTTAGGAAAAGTCTCAAAGTGTCCTCGAATCGATGGCTGGTGTCACTTAGGAATTCATTACTATCGACATACCACACCTCAGATCCCCCCGAGTGCCCAGTCTCCGGACTAAAGTATCTAGTGCTACGTGTCCTCTGTACATCGACGGTCTGAGAGGGATCCTGAAGAATCCAAGGATCGACGATCCTCATTACTTCACGACTCCAGCCTTCGGGGATTTTGGATTTACTATCGCTTTATTCTCTCGAAGCAAGACTTCGTCGAAGTACCGTGTGTGGGTCCCTTCTCCCGAATGATCGAACGGTAGGCGGGTCTCCTAACTATTTCCCCAAGTCTACGGCTTCTCCTTTACTTCATAACTTTGGTGTTCGGGGAGTTTGATGCTATAGCATCTCCATTCTCCTGAAGTGAAACTTCGTCGAAGTCGTCTTGGTGTAGATCCAACGGGTAAGGGAACCCCCGAACATTCTCGATCAGTATCTCATGCTACTTCGTGATGGGGATTTGGATCCTGGTTTAGTTGGTAAGATAGGTTCTTCTAACCACTAGGGAAACCGCCCAACGTCAGTCGACCTTATAGGTAACCGTGACTCTCAGTCACCTTCGGTCGGTTTGTGACTATTCGGGCCAAAAATACTTCGAATCCAAAAGGACTCAGCTCCCTTAGACTTAGCACATAGTTCCTAGGTGTTGGTCACATGGGTCCTTCTAAACTCCCGCGAGTTAAACACATATCCCTCATTGTGAACTTGCTAAGGACTTGGGCTTGATGTCCTGGTTGCCAAACAAGGAGCCTGAAGGAGATATCCTCTTCAAAATGACAGGGTCATATTGATGCAATGCTTTCTATCCCAGCCTCCTACAGGTTTACGTCCCAAAATGTCTCGAAGGCTAAATTGGGGCATATATACAATCAATCAAAAACATAAGTCCACAAGAAGGTAAATGCATACACATAACTTGATCATTCAATACAAAGACCATTCTTAGATGTATAAATACAAGCATTCATTCATTATTCCATTTCAAAACACAAAGTATGGAAAAACTTATCAGAACCAGGAGACGTGATGCGACTGCTGAAAGGGGTGCCCATTTCCACCCAACCATAGGCTCAGTCACTCCTAATGGATTTACCATTGGCCACTCCCGAGCTAGACCACGATGCTATGAGATAGAACCCTTTCTTCTGGCTCAACAACAGCTAGGGAGGAGGTTACTCTCCTCCTCCTAGCTCAACAATAGTTAAGGATGGAGGTTACTCTCCTCCTCCCACAGGATCTTGGCAGCAAGTTTTCTTTTTACCAAGCAAGGAGGCCTGCCTGATTACTTCTTCAGTCACTCAACACCCTCATTTATCAACTTGTATCATAACCCTGGTAGCCACATCCTGTGACTAGAACACACTCATTCCTTAGCTCTTCCTCGAACCCAAGAGTTTTTGTCTCTCGTCTCTGCACTCTTCACAGGTCTTCCTCTGCCCACCATGCCTTCCTTTCTTTCCTTCCTCGGAAATATTGTGTGTGTCCTGGATTCCCCAGTGTGTGGCCAGGTCAGAAAGCCTTACATATGGGTACTCTACTCCATCCCCTCATTAACTCTTGAGGAGGTCTTCCCACCTACCAACTTGATTGGTAATTCATTCCTGGGTCAGAGGACTGTTATGGTCCTGAGCAATTAAATCCAACAAAGTACTGGTTTGGTGGGGTTTATCTCAACCATTCCTGGATCCCCTCACCATCTCTTTCATAGCATCCATGGTCTCTCTTGGAAAATCCCCCTTTAAGAAGTTATGAAACACTTATCCATTTCCTATTAATAATAGAAATTGCATTCATTGACCTTTTATACGAAGGTCCATCAAATCAAACATTCACACATATCGAGTTTTCCATAGTCTCTTGCCAATATAGTTATATTTACAAACTGGGGGAAACAAGAGTGTTATAGTATGCCTATGAATAAAGTTGTGTGTATGGTATATAGGAAAGGATACAAATATCTATGATTGTTATGCCTGCGTATAATTCAAGGTCATTGTACTAACCTGAGGGGAGATACATCCCTACTCATTGTGTGTATCATTGTAATCCTATGGCATATGGATGTACTCTCATATATATATATATACCATGTGCGCCACGATGTTGGAATGCTCGACCCCAACCAGTATTTCAAAGAATAGGGTACTTGTTAGGACCCATAAATGTCCATTTTTCACTACATCTTTTGCCCATTCAACCTTCTCATTCCTAAGCTAAATGACTATTATAATGAGTACTAAGACCCTTTTTCCCAAGGTATGAACTATTCATCTCGCTTTTATATTTTCATTTATTTAGCATGTTTGAATGGTAACATTCACATATTTTACCCATGAAATGATTTAACTAATGATCAAACTGCTTAGAACAACCCATTTCGAGAAACTCATTGTTGCTACTGCTATGCGCCAATCTTGGAAGATGTTACATGATTGCTGCAACGGATGCCACCAATCCTGGAAGCTGTTACACGACTACTGCAACAGACGCCACCAGTCCTGTTGTTATACGACTGTTGCAACACCTGTTGATTAGATATGTTGGCTCACGATGTTGATCAAGGAGAGTTCTAGATTTTGTATTAATGATATCTAATGAACAGCTTGAGAATCGGGGATTCTCAAGACTATTTTTTTTTTAACACTGAATGACTCTGACTTTAAATAGTAGAGATTTTGTAATGAAAAGGAGTTTTTTTTACTGGAGAAAGAAAAGTAATGCTTATTGTACATAGATATTTTTGGCAATTGAATGAAAGAGTGGATTGAATTTCTTTAGCAGACTGTAACCTATTTCTTTGAGAGGATTCAATGAGAAGGAAAGGGCCCACCTTCCTCACTGATTCCCCTCTGCTTTGAATTCTAGATTAGTTGTTTTAAATGTGAATGATTTAACTGTTAGATATTTCTAGAATACAATTGTTGTTACAGTTTAGTTCCTTCTTGTTAAATGCGCATAAACTTGTCTCATGAGAATTAAAAGTCGATTGTTGAACATTGTTGGAGGATTGCTTTCCCTTTTTCTGCATTAGGTTTAAATCTTGTTTCCGAGAAATAAAAGTGTGAAGTACCTTCTTGCAATTAGTAGATTTCCTTTCTGCAAATAGTATAGAATTTCTTCCGGCAAAAGTAAATTAGAAAGTTATATTAGGGTAGGCAATCCAGGGTTTTTATATATTCATCAGTTTAGATTGCAATTATGATTTCAAATCTGTAAAACTCCAGTTGTATCAACACAACTGTGTTAGTGATAATGTTTGTTTGTTTTTTTTTTAAACTTACCTACTAAAATTAGATTAGAGATGCTTTCATAATCTAGCATAGACTGTGCACAATTATCTTGAAATAACAGACTTCCCTAGGGTTGACAATTTATATTGAACACTTTGATTTTCTATTCAATTAGACAATTAAAGTGCCCAACATTTTGGCGTCGTTGTCGGGGAGGATAATTATAGATTTTGGTAAGCACATTAGTTTTCTTTCTTAGGAATGAAGAGTCTGCATGAATCACGATACGCAAGAACGAACCCCCCAAAATACTAACCTTACAGGTACCAGAGGACGTGGAGGAAGAAATCCTAACATACTGGGAAGACAAACCATTGTTGAAGAGATTATAGCCAGAGTAGATTCTTTTTTAGGATCCATTTTTCGCCCTGCAAATCCTCCAAGAAGACATGATCCGCAATCAGCAGAAATACCCCTTCTCAAAACATCGTTGTCATCAAGGGCTGAAGCTGAAGTCGAAGCTAAAGATTTATCACCAACAAATCAGCAAGCAACACTGGAGAACATTGAAGATCAAGGAAGTATAGCCTGGAATAGGGAAAATCTAGAAGAATTTGCTTATCAGATCAACGGTTGGATAGTCACTAAAGAAGAGTGCGATGTTATTTGGAGAGAGAGCACATATGGAGAATTAAGGGGATAATGAAGAAGATCTCTACCAAGAGAATCCACAGAACAACAAGGATCAGGTAAACAATGAAAATACTATCTCTACCCTGGTTTTTCCTATTTTTGATGTTCCCACATGAGGGATGGCTCCTATGAAAAACATACCTCTCTGAGCTCTCCCAAATTTTCATGGATTATCTACTGAAGATCCAGATGAGTTTCTATTTGAATTTGACATTTTGTGTAGAAGCTATGACTACACTACCATTGCACAGAAGCTTAAACTGTTTCCAGCTACATTAAAAGGTAATGCGTTAAGATGGTTCATGAGCCTTGGAGGAGAAAACATTTCAACATGGGTACAAATGAGGCAGCTTTTCCTGAACAAATACCAAGACTACTGTCGAACAAGGGAACGAAGAGAGGAACTATTCAAGATGTCACAGAAGGAGGACAAAACCCTTGAAGACTTTGTGGAGCGACTCCAATATAATCTACAAAGGTCTGGACATCCAGATCTGAGTAAGGACATTCTGAAAACCATTTTGATCAAAGGAGTAAGAGAAGATTGTTTAGATATGTTGAATATGCTTGGCAAGGGAGATATATCTAAGGAATCCTATGAGGACATTGTAGATCTTTGCAAAAGATGTTCTCGAGGATCTACAAGGAATAAGTCAGCTACCAAGGATACCACTTTTTCAAGGGTACAAAAATCAGCCAATGGAGGAGCAACAAGAGCAGAAATAGGTAATCTGTTAGAAAATTTCAAAACAGAGATGATTAACTCTTTTGCCTCACAAATGGATACTTTGCAGGTCAAACAGAAACAAGCAGAATCAGAGCAAGCATTGTGCATTTTCTGTCTAAAATGTAGAAAGAAACATCCACCAAGGGAGTGCCCATTGAACAGTGTCCAGGTATGTCTTATTTGTGAATTAGACCATGCCACTGACCAATGTCCTTCTCTACTAGGTGTAAAAGCATAAATGAATGAAACTAATGAGGAAGTAGAGGTTGTCTATATAATAACACAAAGAAGACAATGGTAGCCAAGAGGTCAATGTATGAACTCTCAATTCTCTCCTCCAGCATTTAATTATTGGAACAATCAGCTACCATATGGCCAAACGAATGCCCCCCCTCCAAATCAAATGTCACCCTCTTAGCAGGATCCCAATGCATGGTTACCTATGCCCCAACAACAAAATCACTATGGGCAATGGAACCCATACGGGAGAGGCCCTCAACAACAACTCAGTTATCAAAGCCATCACCAACCGAACCTCTATCAACAACAGTTCCAACCCCCGTACCAGCAGCAACAGCTACAATTTCCTCCCCATAACTCACCAAACAATCCTCCCTTACGACCTCAGATGCATGTGCAATGTAACCCAAACCTAAATAATAAGGTCGTTCAGAACATAGACATACATAATGTGCCAGCCTTATCTATTACTCCTATGCCTTGTGATGAAATAAAATTAAGATCAGGGAGAATAGTTGAGCCAATAGTTGAAGATGATCCATCTTTAGAATCAGATAAGGAATCAGGGGAGAGACCATTTGTTGATACAAAAGAAATTGACCAACCCATTATAGAATCAGCAAACCCACCATTCCCTAAAACACTGAAAATTACCAAGCCTATGGAATTACCATCTTTCAATCTCCTTGGAGAATTGCAAAATCTGCACATTCATATTCCACTAATGAAAGCAATAAGGGATGTCCCTATTTATGCCAAGACTGTGAGGGACATCTGTATCAGAAAACCTGGACGAAAACCTAAAGATCCCCTCACGGTGCATGTAGTGGGGGATTTGTCTGAGCTGATGTTAGGCAAAACTCCACCTATTAAATATGGCGACCCAGGAAACCCTACAGTTACTGTTAAAATTGGACAGACATATATTCCTCATGTACTAGTTGATTTAGGGGCAGCAATTAACATCATGCCAATAGAAACTACGCAGCTGCTGCAACTCGGAACACAAATCCGACCTACTCCTACTATTCTAGAATTAGTTGATCACTCTACCATCAGACCAGAAGGAGTAATCAATGATTTAGTCATTTCAGTGGACTCATGGGAGTATCCTGTTGATTTTGTCGTTTTGCAACCCAAATCCCATCTGGGAGGCCATCCTCTAATTCTAGGACGACCATGGTTAGTTATAGATGATGCTTTCATTGGTTGCAGATCTAGTTCCATGACCATCTTGGATGGTTATGATACAAAAAAAATTACCCTGTATCCTCATGCTACACCCAGTGCAGAACCTGAAAATTCTCTATGGATGGACATTGAGGATGGAAGTGCTCTTCCTATGCTAACTATAGGAAGGGCCCTGAGTTTCAAAGACGAGATGGAGGATGAGTAAATCAACTGATTTATTTGTGACCCCTCTGTTATTACATAGAACACGCACCACCGGTTGATCAGAGTATTTGACCCTATGGCCCAGGAAGAAATGAACTCGGAAATGTTCTCAGAAACTGTTGACAATCAAATTGATTCAGCTGTAACAACAACCACTATAATAGTGAACACTGTAACAGCAAATGACGAAATAGCAGCAGCTAAATTATTTCCTAGAGTCAGTTCTGAGAGTGTTGCTATGGAAGTCGAACCTGGAAAAACCTTGAACATCAATCCCAATCTCTCCACTGCTAAAACTCATCGATTGATGAAATCACTGACTGTACATAAAGAAGCATTTTCCTGGGATTACATGGATATGAAAGGCATTCCCTCTTAACTATGCACCCACCATATATACATCAAAGAAGAATGCTGACCCATTTGCCAACCGCAAAGGAGGATGAACCCAAACCTTAAAGAAATTGTTAAGGAAGAACTTCAAAAACTTCTCAATGTCGGATTCATCTATCCTATATCAGACAGCGAGTGGGTATCACCGTTGGTTATTGTGCCTAAAAATAATGGTAAGCAGAGAGTTTGTGTGGACTATAGAGCCCGGAATAAGGCCATGCAGAAGGATCATTTCCCTCTACCATTTATTGATCAGGTTTTAGATAACTTAGCCGGAAAAAAATATTTTCCTTTCCTAGATGGATTCAGTGGCTATAACCAAATACAAATTGCCCCACAGGACCAAGATAAGACCACCTTTACCAGCCCTTAGGGTACATTTGCCTATAAGGCTCTCCCATTTGGCTTGTGTAATGCACCAACCACTTTCCAGAGAGTTGTGATTGGTATTTTCTCGGATATGATGAATGACTATATGGAAATATTCATGGATGACTTTACACCTTATGGTACTGATTTTGAAGACGCTTTGTCTAATCTAGAAAAAGTGCTCAAAAGCTGTAGACAGTCTCATCTTTCTTTAAGTACAGAAAAGTTCCATATGATGATGCGTGAAGGGGTAGTGCTGGGACACTTCATCTCTTATGTAGGGATTCAGGTAGATCCAACCAAAATCCAAGTAATTTTGGACATTCCAACTCCATCAACTCAAAAAGAGGTAAGAAGTTTTTTAGGGCACGTTGGGTATTATAGGAGATTCATTAAAAATTTCTCTAAACTTACCTCTCCATTGTTTTTTCTACTAACAAACGATGTTGACTTTCATTGGACTGACAACTATGAATTGTCTTTTGCAGATCTTAAACATAAATTGTCCACAACTCCCATCTTGAGAGGGCCCAATTGGGCTCTACCTTTTCACATTTCTTCAGATGCCTCAGACACTGCAATTGGTGTAGTACTAGGGAAACAGGAGGACAAAGAACCCTACGTTATCTACTATATCAGCAACAACATGGCTCCTGCTGAGTTAAATTACACAGTAACTGAAAGAGAATTATTGGCAGTAGTTTATGCAATCAATAAATTCAGGCATTATGTAACTAGTTATCCCACTTTTATTCATACTAATCATACAACCATTAAATATCTAATGAATAAACCTATTACTAATGCTCGAGTGACAAAATGGTTGTTACTACTACAAGAATTTGACATCACTATAGTTGATAGACCAGGAAAAGAAAATGTGGTTGCTGATTTTCTCTCAAGATTACATATAAATGATGATAATTCACCTGTAGATGATTCCTTTCCTGATGAAAATTTGTTTACAGTATCTGCTCACTCACCTTGGTATGCATACATTGCTAATTATTTGGTTGCAGGGAAGGTACCTCCACATCTATTTCCTCGAGAAAGAAGGAAGATTATTCAAAAGAGTGCTAGGTATAGTTGGATAGGAGGATACCTCTTCTACACAGGCCTGGACCAAAATCAGGAGATGTGTGAGGGATGATGAAGTTTATGATCTTATGAAAGCTTTCCATGATGGCCCTTGTGGGGGTCATTTTTTTGATAAAAGGACCGGGCATAAAATTTTAAGGATGGGCTATTTTTGGCCCAACATATTTCAAGATGCCAAGAAGTATGTCCAATCTTGTGACAATTGCCAACACATGGGTCAGCCAACTCACAGGGATGAGATGCCTCTCTAGTCTCAGGTAGTGTTAGAGCCTTTTGAGATATGGGCCATGGATTTTGTAGGACCCATTCACCCACCTTCCAATCAGAAAGTCTATATATTGGTCTGTACAAATTATATGACCAAGTGGGTGGAGGCAAAAGCACTTATCAGAGCCTCGGAAGAAGTTGTCTTAGCATTCTTGTTTGAAGATATATTTGTTAGGTTTGGTGTTCCCAAAGAATTGGTAACTGATGGAGCACCCCCTTTCACATCACATAAATTTGAATCTCTACTCAGTAAATATCATGTTTTACATAGAATAGCTTCTCCATACCATCCACAAAGCAATGGAGAAGTGGAAAGCACCAACAAAGTTATCAAAGCCATTCTTACTAAAACAGTGAGAGAAAATCATAGGGATTGGTCTAACATATTGCATGAATCTCTATGGGCTTACCGAACTACTTGGAGGAGCACAATTGGTTTTTCTCCTTACGAGATGGTATATGGAAAAAGCCTTGCTTTTCCCATTGAATTCAAAATCAAAACCTTAAGAACTGCATCAGCAGTCAACCTTGACTTGACTATGGCACAGAAAGCCAGACTGCAGCAGCTCAACGAGCTTGATGAAAAGTGTTTGGATGCCATCCATCAAACCACAGCGATTCAACAACAAAGAACAAAATGGCATGACCAAGTCATCAAGAAGAAATTATTCCAAAAAGGAGATTGGGCTCTGTTGTATGATTCACGCTTTAAGGAATTTCAAGGTAAACTGCGTACATGATGGCTAGGGCCTTACGAGGTAGACACCATTTTTCCCAATGGGAGAGTCTGGTTGATTACTATTAATGGATCCAATACACACTTACATGCAAATGGTCATTGCTTGCGTCTGTATCAGCGTCCATTGTCCAAGGAAGAATTCAAAACTAGATGTATAGTTGATACAGGTTATCAATTCTTAAACGGAAAGGAGCTAGCTCCTTCCCCTTCTGAACTTTAGGACTTCTTTTGCTCAGACCTTGTATATAAATAACCTCAGCAAAATTCGTATTTCTTTGTTTTTAGTTAAAATTTCTCTATTTTCTTTACTATGCTAATAAGCTTTGAAAGGTATCAGGTGGTTATGTGTGTGTAGGTGGATTGATGAACAACAAGGTGGAGTAGCGCATAATGATTCAAACGATTGGTTCATGGAAGTTGAAAATCTTCCTAGAAACTAAGTAATGTAGCGATCGGTCGATTTCCATGCTGTTACACCACTTTTTTCGCTAAATTGGCCAATTTCCATGCTGTTACACCTTCTTCAGATAAATTGGCTGATTTCCATGTTGTTACACCTTCTTCCGATAAATTGGTCGATTTCCATGTTGTTACACCTACCTTCCTCATTTTTTCCGAAGAACTTGTTGATACACTAATTGTCGTTATTCTTTCTTGCCACTTCACTCTTTGTTTTTTTTCGCATTTTTTCCAATGCCGCTGCTCCAGCCCTCCAATCTTTCCATGCCACAGCACCACTGATTAGACAATATTGATGCTCTCTATCCGAAAGTGGTGCTTCATAATGACTTGACTTCACATCTGGCGATTTCCAGCTGGCTAACTACAGTAAGGACTCCATTTTTTCTTTAGTTGTCATTTCTCTCACGATCATTCATCATGTCAGTTGTTCCGCGCAACTCAGATGGCGGTTGGATAGTGCGGTTAACTCTGACAGGTCATTATGTGTGGTAAGATATGAGGTACGTGATTAATCCTACGTGTTAAAGTAATGAAGATATAAAAGCACGATTTCCTATTTACTAACCGGTTTTCATAAATCGATGCGCCTGGAGCCAATCCGCTTAGTTGGGGGGGGGAACATAAATCTAGCCGTCCATTCCAAATTTTATACACACCTCCACCACCTTTCTGCCCACACTTCTTTTAACTGAGACATTTAATTCTTTCTACAAACCACGTTCGAGCTTGTTGCGTCTCTGATTTAGGTGATAGTTTCTCCTCCTATGTGCCTATTAGACTCTCAAGCAACATCATGGGAGGATCAGTTGTGAGATATGAACCCGCAACTCTAGACAGTTTTCTTCTACACCCAGAGGCCTACCAAATATTTCTCCAGGCCAGCTGGATATGGTATTTTAAAAAGTTGAAGGGGTTTAATGAGGACGAGGTATTGGAGTTTAGTCAAAATCTTACCGAAGGATATTCAATGGTGAATGGGGTAAGGATTCCAGTATCAGAAGAAATCATTGTTGTTGTAAAAGGGTTTCCAAGAACAGGAGACCGATGGTTTAACAGAAAAACACATCTTCTAAATGCATAGAAGGGGTTCCTCGTCAACACTGAGCAAGTTCAGACCAAAGGCAGAGGTGTAGATGTCAATTCCTTACCAGAGCCATGGGGGAAAGTTGCAGAATTTCTTAAAAGGTACATTACCTGCGAAGGCCAATACCAAGTTGTTTATTTTTATGATTTCATCTTATTATCACATCTATGACATCAGAAATTCATAAACATTCCTTATTTTCTCCTCCATTCATTGCATAACATGGCTCATTTTGTAAAAAATACAAGAACCCCAAGAACTGCGTTTCTAATCACAGACACATCGGCCTATTAATTCGCAGAGGTTTGGGCATTTCCAATAACCCATTACCTGTTGTAGCAGACCAGGCACCAGTCCTTGAAAACACAACCCATGGACCTCTTCCTGAGCCTTTGCCCTTGGCTTCAATAGAAGTCCAAACCCCTACTGTCGTTGTTCTTAAGACCACTCAGAAAAGCAACCGCATAACCCGAAGCCATCCTGGCACCAGCCAGACAAGCCTCAATGAAATTGTATTGCAACAGTCTGTAGTTATGGTCGAACAAACAGATGAACATCCAACCACTCGATCAAAACATGCCTCACAGCACTTGGCTGCAACACCTATCATTGAAAACCTACCCCTTGCCTCTGACAAGAAAACCCCTACTCCTAACTTTGGATCACCGATAAAGAGAACAAGGTCAACACATTCCATTGTGACACCTATCATTGACAAACTACCCCCTGTCTCTGAAAAGAACACCCCTGTTCCTATCTCCGCATTACCTAAAAAGAGAGCAAGGTTAGCATGGTCCACTGTAACATCAAGTTTGTTTACCTCCTCTTTTGTTGCATCGACATTCACACAGAGCCCTCCTATTGCTGCAACGACCGATCAAGCGCCTACTATCATTACCAATGCATTTTCTCAGAAAAGAAAACGTCCATTTTCAAGGGAAAACCTCGGAGAGCCCTTGAACAAATTGGATCAACAGCAAATCAGATCCCTTTGGCTGTTGTGACAGAGAATTCTATAGAGGTACGAATACCAGGTTTTACTTTATGCACAGAACTTCAGGAAACTATTTTCTCCTTTCAAAATGAATGTACTCAATTCGCAGCAGAATCATCAGTTCTACCTGATGATTATGCGCATCACACGTCCATTGACGATGTCCAGATCATCACAGACCCCAGTATACCAGAATATCCTCCTTGTGTGGTTGAGGAAGAACGCCATGTTCCTCTTCCAACAACGAAGAAGAAAACCCCTGCTTTCATTTCTATTTTACCCGGGAGAAGAACCAGGTCCACCAGGTCTGTCGAAGCTGCAATTGGATGGAAAAATGTGGAGCAGGCTATTCCTATTATTCGTCCACTATCCTCTATGGTTGATGCAAGGGAAGTTCCACAAGAACCAACTGTCCATGTCGAGACTGTTCCACAAGAACCAGTCCTGACAAACACAGTTGTTACACAAGAACCAGTTGTCCAGGTCGATACTGTTACACCAAAACTAGCTGCTCCACAGAGGATTGTCCCACCAGAGATAGTAATACTGGAACCAATGGTCCATGTCGAGACTGTTCCACAAGAACCAGTCCTGACAAACACAATTGTTACACAAGAACCAACTATCCATGTCGAGACTGTTCCACAAGAACCAGTCCTGACAGACACAGTTGTTACACAAGAACCAGCTACACAGCATGTTGAGGATGTGCCACTTGCCCAATTGTTTGCCCAAATAGAGAAAAATATCAAGAATACATAAAATTCTAGAATCACTGCACTAATAACAAAGAATGATAACCTCAAAGCGGAGTTAAATACCCTGAAACAAGAGGTAGAGGTTGCTCGACAGAAGAATCCAGAAGGGATAACCTTGGACATCCCAGCACTGACAAAAGTTGTTATGGATAGAAACAAAGAACTCATGTGCTTTGAGTGCGGAAACATTTACTTTGAGGCAGGATATGAGGTAGTCAAAGTTCCAGTTGCTAAAGGACCAGCAACTGTCTCAATCAAGACTGAACATGAACTTACTGCTACACAAAAACCAGTAAAAAAGGTTCCAGTCGCTAAAGGAACAGCAACTGTCTCAGTCAAGACTGAACATGAACTTATTGCTACACAAAAATTAGTAAAATAGAGGAGATCTCAACGTCATAAAACAACTGCTGGTATACCAGAAGCTTGCAAACAAGAACCTCTGTTTCCTTCACGAGTTGTTACTCAAGAAACTCAAATTGATTCTGTTCTCAGAGATAAAGAAACTCAAACAGATCGTTGACACAACAGATTTTCTGTTGGACACAACATTTTTCAATACCGGCACTTAGCAATTTCTCTTAGCAATTTTGCACTGGAGGAGACAATTATCTACTTCAGCTACAAAGTAAGTTTTGAATGTGTTTTGCATGAGGACATGCAATGTCTTCAGTTGGAGGGCATGTTAGGACCCAGAAATGTCCCTTTTTCACTACATCTTTTGCCCATTCAACCTTCTCATTCCTAAGCTAAATGACTATTATAATGAGTACTAAGACCCTTTTTCCCAAGGTATGAACTATTCATCTCGCTTTT
>SNQJ01S0055917.1:74734-90071 GCA_010110895.2 Picea sitchensis
ATTAGTTTCAAGATCCTCAAAAGATGGATCTAATAACTTCTTTTCTTATCTCAAATTCGAAATTGTGAGGTGGCTAGAAAAGATAGAAATTTCTGGAAAAATGATGCTCCAAGATTCACTTATATCCTCTGAATCAAAATAGATATTTGGAAACTGAGAGAGTTTATTGAATATCATCCTGTTCTTATGAAATACCTCCTTCATTTTCTAAAAATATTTTTCTATCTCATCAAAATTTGTCCTCAAAGACAGTGACTAAAACAGGAAAAACAAAGTATTTAATTTCAGGAAATATGGTGCTCAAAGATTGACCTATATTTCACAAATCACAATATATATTGGGAAACGGAGAGAGGTTATTGAAGAGAAGCCCATTCTTATGAAACACCTCTTTTAGTTTCTAAAAAAACTCTTCCATCTGATCAGAATCTGTCTCCCAAAAAGGTGACTAAAACAGGAAAATCCAGATTTCCAAATCTACTCATATTCCTACATTTTAGGATTTGATCCCTAGAATATTTCTATTGATCAAATGAAGTACCACTTGCACTCATGGATGATATTTGATAATATATTTGATTAATAGTCATCATATTCTCCTAAATACACTCAACCAATTTGAATTTGGACCTTTTGACCAAAATAATACATTCTGGAAAAATTTTGCACTTTCGGTGGCTCATTTGCCCTTGAAAACTTGATTTAGCCGCCTAAATCCCTGACTTTCGGTGGCTCACAACACTGTAAAATTATCATTTAGCCGCCAAAATTTAAAATTTACTTTTGGTCTATTTTATGAGGTGAAATCCTCATTTTATTGAATTGATATGATTATAAGCCTTTCTCAAAGACTTCATGACTTTCAGACCTAAAAATAAATCTTCTCTCTAAATCTATCTTGTCATGTGAAATCTCAATTATTTTGGAAATCATTTTTTATTGCTAACAATTCTTACCAAGGAAATATCCTAGTCCTCCATCGATGAATTCACCCTGACTTAATCACCGTCTGTTTTCCTGGAGATCCACACTATAAGCTCATCGATGATCTGACTAATGTTGACTTTGTCACTTTTTTGATGTGGTAGGACATGCTTGTGTTGGCATGGCATGATGTGGCACTGTCAATGTGGCATCCAAGATCTGACATCCAACTTTTCTGAAAAGCCAATTTTAAGGATTATGTGGATTTCTGGATGGTTATAGTTCCTTCTCCTAGTTCCACCATCTGGGCTCCGGTTGCAACTTGCCACCGTGGCTCCATTGTCAACCTCTACTAACATGGCCCACTAAAATGGCATCCAAGATCCAACTTCTTAAAAAAATTCCCTTTTTGAAAACTTTCAGATTTTTGGATTGTCGAATTTCCATATCTCGAATTCTCAAACATCTCGATATCTATCATCCGGCCTCTAGCCCATGACCTTCCATTGTATCCTGATGACAAGGATCTTTCCACTTGAATCCTACCACATGGTATTCCCATCATCACCACATGGACTCCACGTCACCATGACATCACCTTCCTACAATATTTCGTTGAGTTTTGGTTTTTTATCTGGATTCAACCTTTGCCCAAAAGAAGCCCATGTTCTGAATTTTTTTTTCGAATTTCCATATACAGATTTCCTCCACAAGGTTGTACCCTATGAAATTCACCCAACAATGTATATTCTTGCTCAAAACTACCATGACCCTCCATGGATGACTCTGTGAATCCATAACCAACCATGACCTCGACCCCTGAGATGACATTTCCATTAACATTATGAAAAATAGTTGCAGGCATGCCCTATATTTTTGTATCTACACATCGTTTGTGGTCCATACAAATTGAGCGTTTCAACTATGGCTCTGATACCAATATGTAATGTCCCCAATTCTCATTTTGAGGCCCATTACCAATCAAACACAAAAAAATGCTCTAATGCAAAACTTATAGCTCACCCGCTACTAACTCGTATAGATGTACCCATTTATGATACCATTACTAAATGAATCTACAACATTCCAAAATAAACATGAATGTGAGTAATTTACTCAAATATAGCAACATATAATTCATTTCAAACACAGAGTTAATGCACAAAAAAATAACCATCAATGTTACTAAGATACAAGATAAAAACACTTATATTTTAATAACAATTATACAACCAGTCGCAGAGGATGGACATTCCACCCAACCATAGACTTATTGTTCCAAATATCAATAGAAATTCACCCCCGAGCTGGGTCTAGGAATCCACAAAAGAATGTGTCTCTCCACTATCCACTCATAGCTAAAAATTCCCACAGCTAACAAGTTTTTCCTATAGCTATCCCAATTGCTCCAACTCTCTTCCTCTCAACCTACCCAACCCAAGGAATGGGATCCCCCTTCATTGCACACAACCCTCGGGCCTTCCCACATCCCCTTTAGGTATCCAACACATGTTGGCTAGGAATATCTCTACTAGGGACTCCATGGATGTCAACTGTCAGGAAAGACTAACAACATCAAGCTTATTGTTCTAGTGAAACTCTCATACAAAAATATTATTCTACGGGACCGACAACCTGCATCTTCTACAAACCCGGTAGCTTACTTCTTCCACCTTCAACAACTCTCAACATTTTCTAAAAAGTCCACCATTGTTGCTTCCAATCTCTAGTGCTCTCCTCTTATGCTTTCTCCTCATTCCCCTCCCAAAAAAAACTCGTCCTTCTCCCATACGAATTTTCTGTATTTTTTCCTTCTTACTTGACTCACACTCTTCCCTAAGATGATTGTACCAAGTCCAAACTCTCAATAACTATGGGATGTGATTGATCCAGGTGGATATTGGTGGCCACCCACCTATTCCAGTTGGCTCCTCGTGTATGATTTTGTTCAACACGTCCTTTTGTACAACTTTATAATTGTGAGTTCTACACTTTTGGGGATGTCTAAAGCCCCACACACTCTCTACGTGGATATGGGTGGCCTCTCACCTAATCCAACTGGATTATTTGTATGTTTTCATGTCAACACATCTTGTTGTACTTCCAGGGATATTTTGGGGCCCTAAACGTTTTTTTTTTTACTCGCCACAGTTATATTGTAGACAGAGTTAGAGTCCGACGATGGAATGTGTAGTTCTCTGAAAGACCTTTCCAACGGGCTGTCACGCACCTAAAATGGAGGTCGTGTGAAAAAGTAACGACCCTAGGAAGTTGAGGTACCAAATTACACCAACTTACCCATAGGGCCCACATGACTTTTGGCGTTTCACCTTCTAGGGCTAGGTTTTTGGATGTCTAGGGTTTTGGCATTCATGAGTAATATGAAAAGGGCCTCTAGACCCTCATTGCAATCCATTATTTTCAAACGGATGCGTGTAGCAGCCACATCTCTTCTCAGAGATAGCTACCACCATTCGAGCAAGTTTCAGTTTTGGAGTTTTACAGCTTCAACCTATTTCATTATTTAATAGAAGATATTGTTGACCAGATATTTGTGTTATTCATCCTATCTCTGTGTTTATTGTATTCAATTTGTTAATCAGTTCGTTCTGCTCCTAAATTCGGATCAGTGGTATTAGAGTGGTCTTCTCTTCATTTATTTTTCTTCGTGCATGCCCCCAACAAGGTCCAGGTACAAGAAGTTGGGACTCGAACCAATCGATCCATTACCATATCGGTCGCACCGAGCTTGACAACAACCCATGGGAGACAAAAAGAAACATGATGGAGCAAGAGATCCTATTAAAATGTTGCTCGAGAAATCCCTCGCGCGACAAAGGAATGAAATTATGGACAACTTCGTGCAGATCCTTCGATGGTTTCCCACGAGAGAAGCATCTTCATCCAACGGCCATGCAACCCCCTTCAAGGTACAAGTATATTTTGATATTCCATTATTTGAAGGACGGATAGATGCAATTGTTGTAGATAAATGGTTGAATCTGCTCGAAGGATATTTTTCGTTCCACAATTTTTTCGATAGGGAAAAGATCACTTTTGCACTCCTCAAGGTCGTTCCCCATGTTAAAGACTAGTGGGATACTTACTTTGAGCAAAGGGTCGTGGAGGAATCTACAATTTTTGTGGTGGCCCCTACATGGGATTCCTTCTAGGATGCCATTAAAGAACAATACTACCCTATTGGAAGCTACGAGGACTAGTACACTAGATGGACCACCCTATGTCAAGAAAGGGACCAGACATTACTAGACTTCACCAATATTTTCCATACCCTACGCACCAAATTGGGTATCAAAGATTCTAAGAGTCATCTGGTGCTAAANGAGAGTTTGGATCCACAAACCCCTCATAGCCAAAGCAGGCAAAGGCAACCCCAACCCATATAGCAAGGGACCAAGTCGAGATAGTCACCCTCAGGACATTCTGTCCAAGCCGCAACATAAGAAGAGCAACGAGAAGATGAAGAAGGACACTTGAAAATGGTGTGAGTACCATAAAAGTCCTTGGCACAACACCGACGAATGTCGCTCCAAGCAGTCCCTAGTGGTTGAGCTGAAGGCTTCCGAGTTAGAGGTCGATTTTGATTCCGAGTCAAACCCTGAAGGAGGAAAGTGGATTATCAATGTTGAACCTAGTGCCACGGTAGCTACCACCAAAGTCCAGCCAAGAAAACCAGAAGAACCAGAGGAATGGGAACGCCTCTTTCACTCGGAGATGTGGGTCAAGGGGGATCTGATTCATTTCATTGTCGACAACGGTAGTCACAAGAACCTGATTTCAGTAGAGGTCGTCAAGCGGTTGGACCTGCCAACAACATCGCACCCACAACCCTACCCCATCGGCTAGCTCCGTCAAGGAAGAGATCTTCGTGTCAGCCAACGATGTCGTCTTCCCTACGACATCAAGCCTTTCAAAGATGAGGTACTATGTGATATTTCTCCCCTTGAATTTTGTGATGTTCTTTTAGGACAACCATATTTGTGGAAGCATCTTATTGTGTATGAGTATAGACCCTACAGTGTTATTATTAATTTGGGTAGACAATTGTATATAATCCCAAAGGTGGCACCGCACACTGCTATTTCTTTAATCTCTGCTAAGCAATGCAGTAAGGCCATTTCACAGACTAGGAAGTTTGTCTTCTTTGTGATCCGTGCTCATAGTAAGTAGAGGGTAGCCGCCACATCCATGGCCTATACACAACGCCTCTCTTTGCAGCAGAAGCAAGTGAACAGGATCGTGGAAGAATACAGAGACATCTTCACCTCACCTACAGGGGTACCGACACACTCCCAAGTCAAGCATCCAATTGATTTGACCCTCGACGCACCTCTACCTAATGGACCAATCTATTGGTGCTTGTTGATGGAGAATGATGAAATAAGGCGTCAGACCCAAGTTCTTCTTCAAAAGGGGCACATCATACCCAACTCCTCCCCCTGTGGAAGCCCGATTGTACTGGTGCAGAAGAAGGACGAGACTTGGTGACTCTGCATTGATTATATAACCTTAAACAAAATCATAGTCAGGAACCGCTACCCCATTCCCAGAATTGATGACCTTCTTGACCAACTCAAGGGGGAAAAATTCTTCAGCAATATTGACCTGAAGTCTGGCTACCACCAGGTTCCCATCGAACCAACTGATGTCTGGAAGACAACCTTCAAGTCTAAATAAGGTCTCTATGAAGGGCTAGTCATGCCCTTTGGCTTAACAAATGCACCAGCCACTTTCATGAGGTTGATGGATGATGTATTAAGACCTTTCACCAACTCCTTTGTGGTAGTATATTTGGATGAAATCCTCATCTTTAGCAGAACATGGGAGGAGCACATGCGACATATTCAACATGTTTTGAGCACTCTGCAGCAGCACAAGCTTTATGCCAACTTGGAAAAATGCTCTTTTGGCATGAACCAGGTCCAATACATGGGATACATTGTTGATGAGAATGGGGTACATGTTGATCCAGCTAAGATCCAAGTCATTTGTGACTGGCCAGCCCCGACCACACTGAACGAGCTTTGGAGCTTCTTGGGACTAGCTAATTTCTACCGACAGTTCGTGTTGGGATTCTCCCATATTGCATGGGCCCTCAGCCAGGTGACCAAGGGCGGTGGTAGGGCCAAGTTCGTGGGGGGAAAGGAGCAACAACGAGCATTCGATGATCTAAAACATCACTTGTGCTCAGCTCCAGTACTCTCCTTACCCGATCTGCAACAACCATTTGAGATTGAGACTGATGCATATGAATATGTTGTGGGCGCAATTCTAACTCAACACAAACATCCCGTGGCATACCATAGTGAGACACTCTATGATACTGTCTGAAAATACCCCACCTATGACAAGGACATGTAATCCATTGTCCAAGCCTGTCGTCAATGGAAACATTACTTTCTAGGGACAAAGACGATCATACACACTGATCACAAGCCTCTGTAGTTCATATAGACATAAGGCAAATTGCAGAACGACCACCATCAGAAGTGGTCCACCTACCTACAACAGTTCCATGTCAACATCAATTATAAGACATGTATCTCCAATCGTGTCGCTGACTACCTCAATCGGCCTCCTGTGGCTGTACTCACCACTGTGCTCCATTCTTGTGGACATGAAACATCGGAGTGACCCCAACTTTATCAGCAAGATATTGAATTCTCCACCACATATCAGCTCTTGCGTACATGCACCTATGTCACTGATTTTCACATTCAGGACAGACTCTTATGCCACCTAGGCCATCTCTGTGTTCCTACAAGCGAGCATGCAAAGCTGATTTGGGAAGCCCACTATAGTCGGGTGGTAGGACATTTTGGCGTAGAGAAAATTGTGGCCATCCTTCAAAAACATTTTTATTGGCCAAAACTTCGACAGGACGTCAACAAGTATATCAGATCTTGCACTGTCTGCACCATTTCCAAGCCAACCATCAAGAAGCAAGGCTTATACACCCCTCTTCCTATTCTCGAGAAGACGTGGGAATCCATATCAATGGATTACATGTATGGTTTGTCGTCCACCAAGCACCGAAATGACTGTGTGTTTATGGTCGCTGATCAATTTTCGAAGATGGCCATCCTCACAGCTTGTAAGAAGAATGTCATAGCGACAGATATTGCAAATCTCTTCTTCGAATGAGTTTGGGTCCACTTTGGGATACCACATACCATCATCTCCGACTGAGACATCAGGTTCCTCAACACCTTTCAGTAGAGTCTCTGGTCTCTGTTGGACACCAAGCTCACAAAATCCACTGCTTTCCACCCCCAAACTAATGGCCAAATTGAGGTCGTCAATCAGATGATTTTTCACATCCTGTGCATGTATAATTCTGAGCATCCTCGTACATGGGATGAGAGTCTCCCATATGTCCAACACAGTTACAAGAGGGCTCTTCATAGTTCCACTAGTCATAGCCCTTTTCAGGTGGGTCTGGGATTCCAACCCTTGGGACCCATTGATGTTTCACTTCCTCTTGCCACCGCACATACATACTCTTCCCCTGTTCAGTCTGTGATCGACAAAGCCACCTGATTCATTGAGTGGATTCAGCACATCCTCCAACAGGTCCAGGAGATTTTTCAGAAATCCAATGCTAAGTACAAGCAACACCATGATCAACATAGGGTAACGCACCAGTTTTAGGTTGGCGAAAAAGTCTGGTTACATTTGCAGAAGGAGCGTCTCACCAGGCCCCATCAGAAGCTTCACCCACTTCGTTATGGGCCTTACATTATCACCAAGGTTGTGGGTAGCAATGCTTTTGAGCTCAACACTCCACCCTTCCTTGGTCTGCATCCAATATTCAATGTGGACCACCTTCGGCCATATTTTCCACCGTTATTGGACACCTCTGAGATCGTCGAACAGCTGACACCCACAGAGCTCAACCCTGACTGCATGGAACAAGCATCCACCGATCAAATAGTGGACACATAGATCAAGGGCACTCGCCAGCAGCAGATGCAACTTTATCGGGTTGTCAAGGCAGGGAAACTCATACACCAAGGCAAGTGGCTCACCCAGGGCCAAATCCAGCAGAAGTTTCCTCACCTGATGGGGGAACTCAACGCAATGGATACCATTGCTTCCTAAGGGGGGAGGATTGATCTAGGTGGATATTGGTGGCCACCCACCTATTCCAATTGGCTCCTCATGTCTATTTTTTTCATCACGTCCTTATGTACTACTTTATAATTGTGAGTTCTACACTTTTGGGGTTGTTTGAATCCCCACACATTCTCCAGGTGGATATAGGTGGCCTCTCGCCTAATCCAACTGGCCTATTTTGTATGTTTTCATGTCAGCACATATTGTTGTACTTCCAAGGCTGTTTTGGGGACCTAAACATTGTTTTTTTTACTCGCCACAGTCAGACTATAAATAAAGTCAAAGTCTGATGACAGAATGTGTAGTTCTCTGAAAGACCTTTCCAACGAGCTATCACGCGCCTAAAACAGAGGTCGTATACAAAAGTTACAACCCTAGGAAGTATAGGTACAAAATTACACCAACTTACCCATAGGGCCCACATGACTTTTGGCGTTTCACCTTTTAGGCTTAGGTTTTTGGATGTCTAGGGTTTTGGCATTTATGAGTAATATGAAAAGGGCCTTTGGAGCCTCATTGTAATCCATTTTTCTCAGACGGATGCGCGTAGTAGCCACATCTCTTCTCAGAGATAACTACCACCATTCAAGCAAGTTTCAGTTATGTTGTTTTACAGTTTTGACCTATTTCATTATTTAATAGAAGATATTGTTCACTGGATATTTGTGTTATTCTTCCTATCTCTATGTTTATTGTATTCAGTCTGTTAATCAGTTCGTTCCGCTCGTAAATCCGGATCAATGACTCTCACACCCACCCTCTTACAAGTATTCAATGTCTGGGCTCTTCTACACTTAAGGGAATAAATAGAAGGTTCACCCAAAACACTAAGAAGATCAAGAAAAATGTTTTGGATTTAAACTCATGAATAAGACCCCCTTAGACCCCTCCTCTCTTGTGAATAAATTAACCCCCCATAACTCTGTCTATGTCCATCTGCAATAGGCATCACATTTTTATTTATCATTTTTGGATATACAAGTTCACATATTACATAACTTGGCCCACGACCGCATATCATATCTACATTATACATTACTAAAATGGGGATTAAAACAAGGATGTTACACTCTCGAGGTCTAGGACCATTTGGATATTGTCATTCATCCAGCTCATCAGAGATGAGAGTTCTATGTGATTCTCCAAGGGCTGGTGTCCCATTATGTTGTCTTGATGTATTCATATGTCTTTATTGCTTCCTAGTACCCAAGTTAGTTTTTCTCTAATCAAGGGGATTGTAGATTTAATTAATCTCCAAATACGAGATCCATTCTAATTGTTCATTTCCCCTTCTATGCATCTTTTCCTTTTCTCTTTGGAGTATTTCTTCCATATCACCTTTTCCCACCAATTTGCTTGCACAATTATCAATCGCCAGACTAGTTTCCCCCAAAAAGCCAAGTTTAGTAGAGCTAGATCTCTTATGCCTAGAACTCCCTTGTCTTTAGGAGCCTGGACCATGAACCAACCAACCAAATTAAATTTATTCATATATGATTTCCCGCCCTGCCATAAAAACTTTCAAATATTTTGGCTTATTTTTTGCATGACTCTAATCGGTGCTAGCATCACGAAGCACTAAAAAACAATGAGGACATAGAGGATTGATATGACAAGAACAATATGTCATGTAGGGTTTAACCATTACACTCCCCACTGATAGAATTTTCCTTTGATTTTTTCCAGTATGTTTTTCCAAGACTAAGCCGATGGGTTGCCTAAAGTTAGGGGCATGCCTAGATACTTGAAAGAGGCCCACTATTCTTGACACAATAATTGCATGATTCAGGATATGCACTGGAGGAGCTAAGTGCTTGCATTCCAACCAAAAAATTGTCTCTTCTATTTATTTACCTTTCCTCTTGAAGCACAGGTTAAAAAATCCACTACTAGTTTGAATCTAGAAGCAATAATTATAGAGGCTTTTCCAATTAGGATGGTGTCATTTGCAAACTGAGAATGGTTTATGATCTTTACACCCCTTACAATATTGATTTGTAATAGATTTCCTATCACTCTTTCATGTTCTAGATTCCTACTCAATGCTTCAACCATTAGAGTATATATCAAAGGGGAGAGGGGGAACCCTTGCCTAAGCCCTCTACTGATATGAAAGAAGGTGGTTGGTCGACCGTTCATCAGAGGGGTGATCCATGGCATGATAATGCATGAGGCTATCCATCTTGTGACTAAAGAGCTAAAACCAAATTTGTGCATCAAATCTAAAAGGAAAGAGTGCCTCACCCAATGAAAGGCATTTGCCATGTCAATTTTGATTACCATGTCTTTCTCCTTATTTGCTTTGTTGGTGTGAATCATCTCTTGGACAAGATTAATTTTATCAACTATCTACCTTCTCTACAAAAATTCCCCTTGATTTTCAAAAATTTTCTTTGGGAGCACCTCTTTTAGTCTATTTGTGATAGTCTTTGCCATTATTTTGTAGGATGCATTGCACAATGAAATGGGTCGAAATATGGAAAATGTAGATGGATTTTCCTCCTTTGTGATCGGGGCTAAGAAGGAATATTTTCTCCTACCCACCAATCTAAATTATTTATGAACATATCTTAGCATTTTGATCAAATCATAATTTTTTAGATCCCAACGATATCGATAAAAATGGAAGGTGAAACCATTTGGGATTTTTTTGGGTCAAGACTTCATATTGCTTTAGCTACTTCAAAATCTTCAATTTGTTTCATAAGTCTAGCATTGTCTTTTATGGAGACCAACAAGGGGATGTTTCTTAAAAGATCAATTGTGATTCTGGGATCTACTCCCTATTTTTACGAGTACATATTTTGAAAAAACTCTTTGGCTACTAATTTTATTTCCTCAAAACTTTTTACCTTGTTTCCATCTTCCATGGAAATTTCCTTGACATTGTTCCTTTACCTTCTTCCTTTTGCTCAGCAATGAAAGAATGTCGTGTTGCAGTATCTTGATTTTAACCATAGCCTCCTTGACTCGAGCCTCCAAATTTCTTCCTCTAATCTTTGGGCCTTATGCAAATTTTGATATATTTTCTTTTTTCTCTACTGTAATTCTTTTGTTACTTAACCCTCTTCTATTTGTGTATGTACCATATTTAGTTGTGAAGAAAGATATTATTTTTCTGAGAGGAGACTTATATGAGTGTGTAACCCAAATTTTATGACCATATTTCACTGATTTCAACTTCTGCTCCCAAATGTAAATAGGGGATCCCATGATCCACATATGCCAAGCCTTATAGATAAATTCCAAAGCCATTTCCTCCTGCAACCACAAAGGGTTAAATATGAAAGGAAGGGGGCCATAATCAGGGGATTCCTCCAAAGAAAGAAGGATTGTGGTCTAAAATGGCAGAGGGAATAATATTTGAAGAGATGATGAAGTCTTGAGATAAAATATCACTATGCACCAAAAAGTGATCTAGCCTTGCTACTATATGCCCCAACCCAATCCTTTTATTTGACTAGGTATACTTACCTTTGGAGGGTTTGATGTCCACAAGGTCCCATTTAGCAATCAAGTCCTCCATCCTGTCACAGAATGGGTCTCAAACAATGTTACCCCTTCTTTTCTCTTCATTATTCACAGTGACATTAAAATCACCTCCTATGATGTTGTTCCTAGATTCTTCTAAATTTTGAAGGGACAAGAGAGATTTCCAACAATATTATTTTTCTCGATAGGCCATTGGCATGTAAACATTAACAATATTGAAATTTTTTCTTGATTGTATGTGTATAAAAATAGAAACAGTCCAATGTTGTGTACTAAAAGAGTTTATCGGCTTCAAAATAGAATTGTTCCACATAGTGCAGAGTAGGCTTGATGCTCCTCTTGAGCTAATAGCAGTGCCTTCACTAGCTCACCATTGTTTCTTGCTTAATCAGATGGCTTCTAAAGCCTCCAGCTTTGTCTCCTGGAGTAGGAGGATTTGGGGACTTTATATTTGAATTATATCTCTCAATGCTTCCTATTTGAAATTGATCCCCAACCCTCGACAATTCGAGGAGAAAAATTTCATTATTTTTTGGATTTTGGGGTATTGCCTTAAGACGATGTCAAAGCATATGAGTTTTAAGTCTTCTTGGGACCCACAAAAATATTCTTGTCTAGGGTCCACTAGGTTCTTAGAGTTATATCCTTGGTTGCAACTTATTCTCTAATTATTTTTCTTGTCTTTCTTCCAACCCTCTTGGGTAGTTTCTCTTTCGATCCTTCATTCTCTTTACCCTCATCCTCTTGCGATTGAGATTGTTTCTTTGTTTTCATTCATGTACCTACTTTTGTTTCCTTTGGGACCCGTTCTCTTGTTTCCTCTCTGTCTATTAGGGGCTCTTCATATCCCAAAAATATTTCCCCTTCCAAAATGTCATGAATATTTTCTAGAGCATTTGCCTCGAGAATTTTTAAGAGTATAGGTTCAGAGACGATAGGTTGAGGACCACATTTATTTCCTCTTCGATGTTGCTTCAGAGTCCTCATGAAAATAACTTTGTATATGTTTGACTTTGGCAGACTTTTGTTTGGATATTTTGTTGACATTCCTTGAGTAGTTGGGATGACTAGATTCAATATTTGTTAGGCTTGCTATTTGGGTTGATTTTCAATCTGAGATCCTGTGCCTTTCCCTTGGCCTGCCAAAGGAGGATTTGATCTCAAAGTCTTTTTTGGAGTCATTTCCTTGGAGTTCAACTTTCTTGTTACAGTTTTCCATTGCTCCTCTTTTTCCTACAACAAGGGTGCCATAAGTGTCACCTTCTTGCATTTTTTTTCAAAGTGGCCATATTCATGGCGGACTTTGCATTTGAAGGGTAGTTGTTCGTAGTCCAAAGGTTACTCATGTTTCCAATTGTCCAAGGTTAAAATAACCGCTTCATGAAGCCCTTTCTCTAGATCTACTTCGATGCATATCCTTGCACATGCAAACATTCCTTCTTTTGGATAGGTTCTATCTATATATCTCACAAGAGTATTGCCAATGCATCTTAGGGTTTCATTGTTCCAACAATGCAAAGGAAGATGAGGGAGCCACACACAAAATAGAACAACAGATGGAATGTCATTTTCTGGATTAAAATTAGGAGACCACATGTTTAAGTACATGCCTTGGGTCCACATGAAATACGACCCACTTCTAAATATTAGATCCCTGTCTTAACTGTTTTTAAAAAGAAAGGCATAGTATCCTCGACCACATAAGTAGTGTGTTAGTTGGCCCTTGATCAAAAGTTGCTAGTTTTGTTGAATCCAAATAGCCACTGCCCTTGGGGACGACCACATCGTGGTAGATTGACCAATATGCCCTCTCTTAGTCATTGCTAGAGCCATTTGGCATGATTTTGTTCCGAGGATGGGGATTTCCAAAATTTTCTTAGTTCGTTTAGCAAACCTAGATGGTTTTCCTTTTGAGGTCGCAGACAAAGTTGCTACCATAGCACAAAAGGTAGCAATGTCTTTGTATGGAGGGTGTTATGATCCCCCTCCAAATGTCGAATCCATCCCTTGTAGGAAAGCAGGTGCCAACGAAAAACTAGGGTTTGCAGGCAGAGAAGGAAAGTTCGTTTTTTCTCTAGAATACATCCTTGCCTCCATTTATCATTGTGAAAGGACAATTGGAAATCTTGAAGACATCATCTAGTGAGTACCCACAATTGATGGGTCTTCAATGTAGAAAACTTGGGTGGAGCTTTGGTGTGAAATGGATTGTCTCTCCTAACATCAAAGACCAAGGAGAAAAACCTCTTAATAGAAGTATGGTTTCTAACTAGTTCTAGTGGAATGTACTTTGTATGAAATGGGTCTTGCTTCGTTGGATCTCCTAAAGGTGGGATGTTTGTTAGTGAATGAAAATTTAATATTATATAATATATAAACAATCAAAATAATCTATATCCACAAACCACTAACAATGTGTACATATTAATAGAAAGAATCAAATGGTATAGTATTATATATATGTACAATCAAAATCAAAATAAAATAATAAAGGCATATCTATAAACCATAAACTATGAATTTATATAAACAATTAAAATATAATATTATATGTAGAATTATTAACTTCCATCATCCATGCACTATCAAATATAATAATAATAATAATAATAATAATACAATTAAAATATAATAATAGATCTAATCCATAAATCATTAACAATGTATATAAATATAAATACATTAAAATAATTTAATTCAGGGAGATAGGATATATACACCTCTATAAACTTTAGTAATCAAATTAAAAATTCCTTCTCCCATAAATAAAAAAATCTCATACACCAATTTAATGTGTAACCTTAAAATTAAATTATTATTATAATTATGTACTCCAAATATAATAATAAAATTCAAATTCATAAATTATTAACAATATCGATATATATCTACACATACATATAAATCATCAAAACGTATCATTATATATATAATTGCGAGAAAAATATAACATCTTCCATGCACGACTAGCAAAATAAATAAATTAAATATATATATATATATATAGGCACACAGATGAAAACAATCAAAATATAATATTAAGTACAGGGAATCCATCATCCATGGACCACTAGCAATATACATCTAAACGCTGAAATTTAACGTGACATAGATAGTCCATATAATATGGACAACACTTTATATTATTTATTGTTTTTTTGGATAAAATGTCATTGGTTTTTAATGACTAGGTCTCCATGACTGGTTATTTTAAGTTGAATATGTGGAAGGTTTTTTTAGTAGGGAATTTATCATTTTAATAGTTTTTACAAAAAATTTATAGATATATAAAATTAATTATTTTTCAATATTAAATCACTATCTTGAAATTTTGATGTGATTTGTTTTGTCATAGAGAATTTATCATTTTAATATTTTTTATAAAATTTGTATAGATATATAAAATTAATTATTTTTCAACACCAAACCAATTCCTCTTATCATAAATATATATTTTGAAATTTTGATGTGGTTTGTTTTGTCACTTTTAAATTTTAAGAATATGTGTTTCTTCCTAAGAAGTTATATGTTCAAATCCAGAGGGATAGAGTATGTATACCTTCGTAAACTTTAATTTGGTGTTTGGTGTTCAAATCCAGAGAGGTAGAGTATGTATACCTTAGTAAACTTTAATTTGATGTCTGGTTTGGCCGTGACCTTAAAAATAGATTATTATTATTATTATAGTGGTAGACAGTGGTTAAACATCAACATTCATATCTACTTTATTCTTAATTTCTAAAACTGTCAAATATTATGTAAGTTGAATATATATATATATATA
>SNQJ01S0055918.1:9317-21082 GCA_010110895.2 Picea sitchensis
TAACACTTGTTATGCCTTCATATTTCAACTACTTTAGCATTACCTTCTTATTTTCATCATAGTTTGGTCCTTTTCCGGACTCTTTCCATTCATCATATGCCTACAAAATTACAAACAAACAAGCACATTAACCTTAACAAAAGATTTCACTGTTGTTCACAATTCAAGAAGAAAAATTCTTGTGTCGGCACAATACTTATCTTGTGCAGTGCATGGATCACCCTCCACATGGTTGTCAAACTCACTCGGCCCATTGTCTTCCTTATCATACCCATTGTGTACATGATCCCAATCAACATATGACAAAAAATTTAAAGACTGCAATGAGTCCTTCACATGAGCTATCAAAGTCTCCCTTCCTTGTGGTCACTTGCCTTTCAGGCTCTGGCTCAGGCATCCCCTTCTCTGCTTATGTAGTCCCTTGGACGATCCATATTTCCTGCCCAAGATTTCTCACACAATAAGAGTTTCAAAGACTTCGCTAAGTCTTACAAATGAAGTGTCCCCCAAGCTTTCTCTACAGAGGTGTCCCTCTAGCTCGCTCTGTCGAAAGCATCCCTTTGGCATGTGTTTCCACATCTCAACATTCTCTATGGTAATCATGACTTATCACAAATTTCTATTGCCCAAAATTAGCCTTTTTCAATATTTTCTTATTTGGAAGCCATCACCTGTCCCTCTAGGACAAATCCTTTTCATCCCACCTATGTTCATATGCATACAAAATTTGTGAGACACTTTCACTAATTTTTAATAAAGATTCTTTCAAATATGTCACCCACAGACTTTAAGTTTTCACATTTATGTTTTCAGATATGTCCCATATAGGAACCAGATCCCACAAGCATGAAATTTCTTTCTCAAGGAAGTTTGGCTCCTCCATAACTAGTAGGCATTTGTCTTCCTTATGGACTTACAACATTGCCATATCCAAGACCCCTTCTTCCTACAATTCATTCTTTATCCATCCAAACAAATTGTTGGTTCCTCACACACACACACACACACACACACACACACACACACACACATATTCTCATTGCACATATCAATGACATCACAAACAATTCTTAACTTGTGCAATATAAAAATTACATTAGATTCATGCGTTCAAGAAAATATCATTCCTTACTCATGCTTCATTTCAGCATATTAATCCCAATCACATGCAATTCAAATATTAATTGAATTTAATTCAATGTGCCAACGCCCATGGCCATATTTTCACACAATGCACCCTTGCATTGATTTTGGAATTATTACTTTTCATGTTAGGCACTCTTGCAATGTTGTGTTGGAACTTAGTCAACCTCTCACAAAATGGATTCTCTGTGCACATTCAGTATTACAACAAAGCTACATTTTCTGCTCTGAATTGATCACAACCTCAAATCAACATAATATAACATGAAATCAAAGTTTCATATGAATGCATCCAAGCATTCTTCTTTACCAACAACTAGGGTACCATCATCTATGGCTACCTGATTTCTCTCTTTACCATTGTTACAACGATGTGGAGTATTGGAAGATACTTCTTCCACAATGGGCAGTCCTATATATGCCCACTTTCGTACGACATGCATCCCCTTAATGGATTAAATCAATGTGCTACCCATGAGTACTTTTGTTCCCATTCACACTATGATTGGTCAATGTATTCATGACATATTTATTCATGAATTCTTCCAAAGATCTCAATTGTCTTTGGTTTCCAGAGGTTCACACCTCCATCCTTCAGGTTCTTCTTCCTGAATCATACCCTGCTTGGGTATCAATGGCATATAACATACATTCAAAATTATTTTCATATTATTAAAATAGTAAATTATTTCAAAAGGATTCTTACCCAATCCTTCATATCTTATGCCACATAGGCATGAACACTTTTATGCATGTCCTCTGCTAGCACCCTCTCAGATATTACCTCACCAGTGGTGCTTCCTGGGGACTTCTAAAGTCCCTTTCACAATTCTCTTTTATCGGTATCCTTCTTGCATTCCTCCTCCACCTGAGGATGTCCACCATTGGCAGTTTCCCTTTCCCAACAACTACAATCATTTTCTACACACAACATGCACCATCATATTCGAAATTATGTTAATTGTCATGTAAGATTCAAATGCATGTACCATAATATTTATTTCAATAAATCATATTCATATATGTCTTAACATATCTATATGCACTCCATCAGATTGTCCCCAATGTTTTCATGAGTTCAAACATAACCAATTTTCAGTTGTTTCCATTATCATGCAACTATCAACATTCGCATGCCAAAATATCTACATTCGTCAGTATATCAGTTTCTCATCCTAGAGAAACATAATAGACAATACGAAAGGAGTTAAGGTATTCTCCCATCAGGGAACTTTTCAACCTAGCTGAATTAATTTCAAGGCGTCACTGCCTTCACACATTATAGCTTAACCAAGCTCATATGTTTAAACGCATTCAATATTTTATCTTCCATTTGACAGTTGTACTTATTTTCACAGTTTCTCTTTTAAATCTTGCAACTATGTTTCATAATTCATAGTTCAAAAGTGAGAAAAGTGTCTTTCGTTTCTCCTTCTTTGCTTATGCAATCTATCCCTCCTGGAATCTACCTGCTCTCTTCCTTGAGCAATTTTGGTCAGGTTCACCTTGACCTTCTTGGGTAAACCAACATGTTACATCAACAAGATTTTGTTCACAATAATTTATGGACATGTGCGTTCTGCACACTACCATTCAAACATCAGAATAGTCAATGTTCATTTGTTAGTATTTTACTCATGCATGATGTTTTATAATGTAATCCATGATTCTTATATAATTGGCATTGCAACTCATTGCCTAATTCTAAGCAGTCATTAAGATTGTAGCCATGTTATCTTGACAGATACTTCACACAATTCCTCCACATGGAACTTCTTCAACATGCAACCCTCTTGTTACATATCCCTCGTAATCTGAAATGAACTCAACCTTGAGTCCACCTCAGGTTCATGATTTCAGATATCCACCCCAATTCTTTATACAGAACTAGGCATGTATTATTTTTTTGCATTCAATTTACATATCCAGTTAGGTGTCTTCATGTTATTAGCTTGCCTTCAAGTTGTGCTTCCATATGCTTAACCACAAGCATTAGTATGTTATTTGTGTCCTCCACTGACACACTTCACAGTTTCACATGCATAGTTATAAAAAATCATTGTAGACTTGATTGTTCAGAATCATTCTTTTGCAATCCTCGAAGGAAAAATCATATTTCCTTCTATCATGACAACAAAGCATCCTCGCTTTTTTTTCCAGCAATTATACATGTGAGGAAATGGAACATATCCTCATCAAGCTATTATTTTATCAGGACAAGTTTAGACCCTTATCATAGGGTCAACCATGCATCCACGGTATTTATTCGATGTTGGAAAGTACAATTCTTGCCTTTCATTCCACGTATTCATGCATTCATATCATGCCTTTAGTATACACATACTTATACATCCTACATGTGCATCACTTACACACTTTTATATCATTCACCCATATCTATTTGGTCTTAATATCATCCTTTATATCAGGCAACCTTTTAATGCATTTAACCCATGCACTCAAGCATGTCCATTTGTACACACATTGTTGTCAGCATGCAGGTTCCCTACTTGCATTTTCGTAGGTCATCCATACACATTGATATTTTAGCTTTAATATTAGAGTTCTTTAGTGAGGTCTTACAGTCATTTCCATGGCTAGTCTCACTGTCATACTCATAATTATACTCATGCAACCTTTACTCATAGAAACATATAGAAAGAATTTATTGTTTTCTAACTGTTACAAAAGAATTCCAATTCAAAAAATACAAACTAGGTCATTACAACAATACCCAATGTGACAAGTTAACAATTCCAGTGTCTCTTCATGTCTCAAAGCAGTCTTGGTCAACAAATCCTTATCAGGGAAACCATTTCTCGGATTTCCTTTTCTGTGTTATTTAGGCATACTAAGACATACTTATATGGCTACCATCCACCTCTGGATGTTAATGTGACTCATTGGTCTTTTGGAAATTCCCAGGCATTTTCTTTACCATATATTGGATCAATACCGCTTGATCTATTATATACTTATTCTTCTTAAGGCTGTAAACAATCAGTTTCCTTAGTATTTTCATTAGTTATTTTATTTCACCCTTAGTACATATACATATGTGGATATTCATCATGCAAGTTCACCACTTGCATCTTTTCCATGTCATTTATACACGCTGGTACTTTGAACCTTAATACTAGTTTCCCTGAGATCTTACAACCATTCACATGGAAAGTCTCATGAGCATAATCATACTTAGGTTACCTTCTCTCCTGGAAAAAACCAACAAGAAACCACTCTTGCCCTTCCATTACAAAAGCAATCCACAATTTACAAAATGTAAGTAAGTAATTACAGTATTTCACAGGGTAACGAGATGCCCAAATTCCAACTTCCTTTCATGTTTCAACCATTCTTGGTCAACATACCTTGATCACGGAAACCCTTTCCTAGATTCCCTTTCACTATATGAGTCAACCCAACTATTCATGTATGGATTTCATTGTCCTCTGGATGTCAATTTGACCCTCTAGTGATCTAGTAATGCTATAGCACTACCTATGTTAGACTTTATATCAATTCTCCACTAATCATTGCAACCCTCTCTCCATAAGGAAATAGGCAACAACATTATCAATATTTCATTCATGTTGTTAACTCTCTTAATGTCATCAGGTCATTATTGACCAATACAAGCCAACAACAGATCTTACACTACAACCAACCATAGGTTATATTGAGTCTATTTGCATGCAACCATTATCATATGCATTGCAACATGTCCTCACCTTGCATTTTATGCATAAATAAGTACTTAAATCAATATGCATGCACACATTTCTTTGTATAGCCATGAACTCACAATCTGGCTCATATTCCCATATCACTTTACCTCTTTATGAGGATTAGCAACAGTCCTAAAGGACTCCTCCTTATTTGTCTTAAATAGCTTCTCTCTACTATAGGTTTCAACCATTATAGGTCAAGTAAACTAACCTTACAAACTTTTCATCAGTCCTCTGATTACCAGGAATTTCATATACAATTTTTTATCTTTTATTTAAGTAGTAATTAATATTGTTAAGGATTTTTATCAATCCATACTAAGTTCCTTTAACCACAAGGATATTTTCGGTAAGGGTCTTAGTCCTTACATACATAGTCACCATGTTAATATTTCTATTGCAAAAATTTTAAACAACAGAAAAGTTTCAATCTATAGTCATTCTCCTCAATGAGTTAATGCAAATATTGAATAAACTTTTAACACAGAGAATTTTCTTTTAAACAAGCTCATCTCTGCCTTATTATACCAATCCTTTGACTAATCTTTGGCCCATCCAGTCCTAGTGTTGTTACCTGCTCTGATAGATAGGGTAGGATAGGGTGTCCTCCCCTTAAAAGTTCTCTAATAAAATTTATTCGACTCTTTCATGAGCCCAAGTAGGCCAAGTGTTGTAACCTTCTCTGATACCACTTTGTAACACACCCAACCCCCTAAGTACCCTTTTAAGGGATGGGGTATTAAAAAAAATTTTCCTCAACCTCCTCGAATCCATTTCAAAAGGATACCATTGTCTTCTTCTTTTCAATATCTCTCCAACGACTATAAGTTTGTCTCAATCCGAGTTCTGGATCAAAAGATATGGCCTCTTAAAGTTTTTAAGTCTTCTTCCCTAATAATGTCACGTGGCACCCACGTGGCTCCACATCACCCTCTAACGCAGGTGTGGTTGTTGGTGTGGCACCTACCACCTGTTCTTTTAGACTCTCAGCTTATAAGGTCCCAAGACCTCGACCAATTTCCCAAAGTCTTATATGCCCAAAGGCCTGATCCGACGTGATATGGCATTCAAGTATGTGGCCCTATCATAAGGTGCCACTTGTCCATCGGGTATCGATTAGGTGATGTCATTCGACGTCCCAGTGGGTTACCAGAACATTGGCCCATCAGAAGAACCTTCATAAGCTTTAGCTCTTGGTGCCCAACCCAGTGTGAGTTGGTGCCTTGGACGTGTGGTCCCATCACACGCCCATATCCAATGTCCATTGAAATTGTGACATGTAGTCATCGGGTAATGCACCACTGGACCCTCTCGCCTCTCCAGACATCGATATTCTCTAGTACTCTAGGTTTTGATGGACCCCTTCGTCTGGGATCAACGATGGGGAATCTAACCCACATCTGATTGTCTTATTTCATCGCACCCTTTCAAAACTTAGGCCCAACCAGGCATTGCCAACTGTCTCTAATATTAGTGTGACACATGGCCATTGGGGCATCAAGCATCGAACTTCCCAACATATCCATATAACGGGTCTCTCTAGTGATCTGGGGGGCAATTGACTCCCCTTTGACTCAGATCCATGGTGGAGGTTTATCCACCCTAAATCTAACAAACATAATCCAATCAACATTACCCCAAGGGCACTCGTACTCGGATGGGCCCACATATAACTTCTCGATGAATCCCCTGTTGAAATGTGGCATGGCTCGTGGTGTGACATGTGGCATGAAATGTGGCATGCGTAGACATTTACATGTGGCACTCATTTTCCCTGTGGATCCTAGTACAAGTCTTCCAAATATGTGTCACACATGGCACCACTATCGGGTGACACATGGATCTCCCTCGTTATGGAACATGAACCACTTGTTTGGTGTCACGTCATCATCAGACATTGGATATCGAGGTTGTTCCAAGAAAGGTTTGAGTTTGATTTCCCAATGTCGGTGATTATGAGAGAATTAATTAGTTTAATCTCGGTGATTATGAGACAGTTAATGAGGTTAATCATGGGGTTATGACTCTCTGATTTTATTACAATATCTACGGTGGGGATCAATCTCCCTTATATCTAACGACTCATATCTATCATTTCCCACCATAGGGTTGTAATCCAATGAGGGTCCACCCCCTTACTCACTAAAATGCCATATAATGCCAAGTGTCACCCTCCAAATGCGTTATCTGCCACCCCAGGTACGTGGCCTATTACTCACCTGGCATGTGGGACAAACTCCAGGTGACATGTAGCTACTTGGAACCGACCATCAGAATTTTCTTGTGTGGTGAATGTTGAGGACTCACGATGCCCGAGATTAAGAGATGATTAGTTAATCTAATCTCAGTAATTACGATGGCATTAGTTGGAATAATATCGTGAATATTACTCTATGACATATAAAGCTTAGAATCCTCACGAGAGGATCTAACAACTAATATTTACCCTCACCCCTTTCCATAATTGACAACTCTCGTTGACTCTCGGATTCTCTCCATCAAAGTCCCCTTCCCATCGGGATTACCACTTACTCTGACTGGCCCTTTATGACGTATGGTGGAGATTTATCCATCTACAGATCCCACGGTCGACGATGATGGTGACCTTCCAGGTGACCAGGGGGGCGGCTGCTACTAATCGACGACTGATATTTAATCTCTCCTTTATCTTGATCGATGACTAGGTTTAATTCTTCCCCTCTCTCGATCTATGACCTAGATATCCTTTGAAGCTCTTCCCATCAGATTGTTTCCCATCCGAGACCCTTCGATGGCACTCATCTGATGGACAATGGAAATATGCCAGCACTCGAATACGGCGGTTGAAAAATAAGGCGCGTATTCAAAGGCCTAAACTCGAAAGGGACCCACCCCTAGATCCTTCGACCAATTACAGGGTTCCACGTAGTATCCTTGGTTACATAGATACTCCCCATTATCATGACGTCAACATGACATTACCTTCCACTTAACCTCGTTTAGATAAGACTTTACGAAGATCTATGGTTGAGATTTGATCTCACCTCCTACTCCAATTAACGGTCTAGAATTCCCCTCGGTCCTTTCCCATTGGAGTGCTTTCACTCCAAAGTTTCAGGTTTACTCCCACGATGTCCTCTAACCAATAGCCAGGATCTTCAAGCCTTTGTTCCTCCAACGGATCGATGGTCATCGTTAACATGGGTTAAAGTATGGGTTCTCCTCCGAGTTAACAGTATAACACAGAAATTAAACTCTGACAGATTTCCTTCCAGCTTTTCTACGACTTTCCAAGCGTCCCAATTCGGGGGTTGGTAGGTTTCAGGGATATCCCTACAATTAGTCTCTCTCACACATCTTAGAGAGATTTGTCATGCATTCATCTAACTCACTAGTCCGTACTCGAACCATACAGGGTTAATGACTATTTCTAGTATGCCTAACCTATTTCATTCTTCGACATGAAGACAAGCGCATAATAAATGGATTTCTTTCAGGCTATACAAGTATATCTACTTATTCAAAACAACATTCCTATACGTGAATCCTTCATGTTGTTCCATCATTGTTCCATTACGCAAGCTTGTCATGAATTAGCTAATCTATTCACAATAAGATTATGCTTCTCAGAATACAAATACAGGTATTCATTCATAACTTACAATTCAATTGCACAGGGTATAGGAATACGTATCTATGTTAATTGGTGACCATCCAACTGAATGTGGGTGTTCTTCTTTCCACCCAACCTTAGGCTCTGCATGCTTAGTCACTTTTGATGCAGGCCACCCCCGTGCTAAGCCATGATACCACCAGGTATTTTCATGCACTCAATCACACACACTCTTTTCCTTGGGTCTTCTACAGACCTTTGCTTAGAACACCCTCTAAGTTCTTTCTCCTATCTCCTCTACCAGAACACCCTATGTTGTAGGCCTTTGTGTGTTTTTTGTGCATGCTTCCCTTTAGAAGGTTCTCGACCCATCCTCCTATCCTTCTGCCAAAGAGAAATCCCATGGCTCAATCAGGGGACTCATGATGGTATTTCTTATTGTCCTTAATCTGATAGTTATCTGTCACCTCATGCAACCCTTCATACTTCCACTCAATGAGGGGGTTTGGTTTCTCAACCACGTGTCCTCTCTCATTAACTAATTGCCTTGAAATCGGGGTTGAGGGAATAACTTGTTATTTCCAAAACCAATATTTCAGCAAGGAGCCTTGGGTTCCTTTGGTCTAATGGGATCTCCTCTTATTCCTCTAGTGATATCATGGCCAACACTTTAAGGCTTCACCCTCCAGAGTCAGTTGTTGGCATTCTTAATTATAATAATAATAATTTTTAATTTTTCACATGCCATGGTTTGACAATCATTAATTACAACAATCAAAGGTTTAGGAGAAGGAGTGTTACATTTTTAGTCTTCCATTTCAAACTTCTTTAGCATTTCCTTGATGTATTTGGTCTAAGAAATAAATATTGCTTTGTTGGTTTGAGAAATCTGCAATCTTAGGAAGAAGGATAGTTCTCCAAGCATGGACATCTCATATTTTTTTTGCATGTCTTCTGCAAACTTTTGACTCATTCTATCAACATTACTTCCAAAAATGATATCATCCACATAAACTACAGTGATTAGCATCTCTGTACTGTTTATTTTGATGTAAATATTGTTATTTGTTGTTCCTCTTTTGAAACTGTGTTGTTGCAAGTACTTTTCAAGTCTTAAATATTATGCTCTAGGATCTTGCTTTAATCCATTAAATGTTTTCTTAAATCTACAAAAGCGATCTCCATTTTCTGAGAATAAGAATCCTCCAAGATGTTCAATGTACACTTCTTCCTCTAAATCTCCATTTAGGAATGTTGACTTGACATCCATCTTATACACCTTAAAATGATTGAAGCTTGCAAACGCCAAAAACATTCTAATGGCTTCTAGTATTGCAACAAGTGCAAAGGTTTCTTCAAAGTCAATACCTTATACTTGAGCATACCCTTTACATACCAGTCTTGCTTTATTTCTTACCACATTTTTGTCTTCATTCAACCTATTTATGAATACCCACTGTGTACTAATCACATTTGTATCTTTGGGTCTTAGGACAAATTCCCATGTCTCATTTTTCTCAATCTGGTTTAACTCCTCTTCCATAGCATTTATCCAATGTCGATCATTACTGGCTTCTGCAAAGCATTTAGGCTCTATTTTGGACAGTAAAGAGAGATTTACATGTTCAGAACTACTTGCCAGTTTTTCCCTAGTCTAAGTCTCAACATTTTTATCACCAAGAATTGAGTGTTCTGGATGAATTTTATGTACAAACCTTGATGGTGTTTATGTATCTTCGTGTTATGTTTCTTCTTCTTCTTCTTCTTCTTCTTCTTCTTCTTCTTCTTCTTCTTCTTCTTCATCATATGCTTATTCTTTTGCTTTGTTGTAATCCATTTATTTTGCTTCCAATTTGTTCTTGTGTGGTAGTTTTTCATCTATTCTGACATTAAATATTTCAACAATCTTCTGCAGTATTTTGTTGACAGATGTTGGTCGACCTTTCCACAGTTCATATGATGTCTTGTCACTATTGACTCTAATTTTCCCTATTGATTCTTGATGAATATCCAAGAAAAATTCCTTCACATGATCTTAAGTCAAACTTGCCTAGATCCTCACCATCTTGTTTGATGTAACACTTGCTTCCAGAGATTCTGAAGTGTTTGACAGATGTTGGTCAACCTTTCCATAGTTCATATGATGTCTTGTCACCGTTGACTCTGATTTTGCCTCTGTTTAGAATGTAGACAGTAGTGTAAATTGCTTCTCTCCAAAAGTTGTTTGACAATTTTTGCTTCATTTAACATTGTCCTGGCGATTTATTGTACATGTCTATTTTTCCTTTCAACTACTCAATTTTGTTGAGGAGTTCTTGCAGCTGAATATTGTTTTTGTATTCCATGGGTTTCATAGAATTATTCAAATTCATTGGATGTGAACTCTCCTCCATTATCTGAATTTAGGCATTTGATTTTCAAATCAGTTTCATTCTCAACTAAAGCTTTGAATGATTTTAAATTTTCAAATGCCTCAGATTTATTTTTTAGAAAAGATACTCAAGTCAGTCTTATATAATCATCAATGATCAACATAAAATAGCTTTCTCCTTGCAGGATTTTTGTCCTTGTTGGTCCATAGAGGTCTGTAATCACAAGTTCCAATGGCTTGGATGTTTCATATTCCTTGGTCTTGAAGCTCACCCTCTTTTCCATGTTGGCACTACTTGCAAACAATGCTTGATGGTTTTGTTATCTTTGGCATATCTCTTACTGCTTGTTTGTTACTAATTTTTACCGAGTTGTCAAATTTCACATGACCCATTCTTTTATTCCACAACCAACTTTCATCTATCTGCCCCATGAATCATTTTTCTCCATTAATTTCACCGAGAATCTATACATTGTTTGCGGTCTTGATTGCTTTTACAAACAACTTGCCTGGTTTTTCTTTTTTGATCTCACATTCTTGGGAGTCAAAAGTAAGAGTATGCCCTTGGTTACACATCTAACTTACACTAAGAATATTATGTTTCAATTTTTCAACACACATAACCTTTTCAACTTTAGCTCTTCCATTGTCAAGCATGAGAGTGCCTTTTCCAACTATCTTTGACCTGCCATTGTCTCCAAAGGTAATACTGCCTTCATTCTTCTTTAGGCTGATAAACTTGGTTCTTTCTCTTGTCATGTGACTAGAGCACCCACTGTCAATGACCCACTTATCCTTATTCTTTTGTGCACAAAGTGTAGCTTGAACGAACATGGATTTTTTTTTTCTTTTGTCCATTTTGTTCTTGATTTCTTTCCATGATTGTAGGGGCTTCCTCTTTCTCATATTTCTGAAATCACTTCTGTAAAAAAAA
>SNQJ01S0055918.1:30051-49347 GCA_010110895.2 Picea sitchensis
GAGAGACTAACTGTAGGGATATCCATAAAACCTACCATCCCTCGAATTTGGATGCTTGGAAAGTTGTAGAAAATATGGAAGGAAATCCATGAGAGTTTAAGTTCTAAGTTATACTGTTAACTTGGAGGAGGACCCATAATTTAACACAGGTTAACAATGATCGTCGATCTGTTGGAGGAACAAGGGTCGAAAGATCTTGATCATTGGTTGGAGTTCACGGTAGGAGTAACCCTAGAACTCCAGAGTGAAAGCACTCTGATGGGAAATGCCCGAGGGGAATTATAGACCGTTAATCGAAGTAGGAGGTGAGATCGATTCTCAACCATAGATATCCATAGAGTCTTGTCTAAATGAGGTTAAGTGGAAGGTAACATCGTACCGACATCATGCTAACAGGGAGTATCTTTGTAATCGAGGATGCTACGTGGAACCCTGTAATTGGTCGAAGTATCTAGGGGTGGGCCCTTATCAAGTTCACACCTTTGAATAAGAGCCTTATTTGTCGACCTTCGAATTCAAGTGCATGAATATTTCCACCATCCATTGGATAGGTGCCATTGAAGAGTCTCAAATGGGATACAATCTAATGGTAAGAGCTTCGAGGGAGATCTAGGTCATAGATTGAGAGAGGGAAATAATTAAACCTACGTTGTCGATCGACATAAACAAGATATTAAACCTCATTCATCAATTAGTAGTAGGGCACCCCTGGTCTCTTGGAAGGTCACCATCATCGTCGACCATGGGATTTTTAGATGGATAGATCTCCACCATACGTCAAAGGGATGGTTGGAGTAAGTGACAGTCTCGATGGGAAGGGGACTCTAATGGAGAGACTTCGAGAGTAAAAAAGAATCATTGATTATAGAAAGGGGCGAGGGTAAATCTTAGTCATCAGATCCTCTCATGAGTATTCTCAGTTGTAGATCTCGTGGAGTAATATTCTTGAGATTATTTGAGCTAATCCCATTGTAATTACCAAGATTAGATTAACTAATCATCTCATAATATCGGGTGTTGGGTGTCGTCAACATTCACCACACAAGAAAAGTATGATGCCCAATGCTTGGTAGTTACATGTCACCTGGAGGCTGGCCCACATGCCAGGTGAGTATTGGGATGCATACTCGGGGTGGTTGCCAATGCATCCAGAGGGTGACACTCAACATTATCTGGTAGGTTAGTGAGTAAGGGGGTGGACCCTTGATGGTTTACAACCCTATGATGGGAAATAATATATTTGAATCGTTATATCTAAGGGAGATTAATCCCCACCGTAGATCTTGTAATAAAACCCGGGATTCATACTCCCACGATTAACCTCATTAACTTTCTCGTAATCATTGAGATTAAATTAATTAATCTTCTTGTAATCATTGACACTGGGAACTCAAACTCAAAACTTGCCTAAAATAGCCTCGATATCCAGTGCCCGGTGATGATGTGACATCCAACAAGTGGTCTAACAAGGGAGAGCCACGTGTCACCCGATAGTGGTTCCACGTGTCATAACGAGGGAGAGCCATGTGTCACACAGATTTGGCAGACTTGTACTACGATCCATGGCGAAAATGAGGGCCATGTGTCAAGGGATACACCTGCCATGTGTCACACCACGAGCCATGCCACATGTCAATAGAGTATTCATCGAGGAGTCAAATGTGGGTCCATCATAGTACAAGTACCCTTGGGGTAACGTTGATTGGATTCTATTCGTCAGATCTGTTAACACTCCGTAATTTCCCTTGGCTGCAGGAAGGAAACCATAGAGGTAACCAAAAACCACTTTAGGTTGTATTCTAACCTATACAACTAGAGAGGGCTCTCTCAAGTATGTAAAGACTGAAAATACTCAAAAATATTTAGAAAGGAGCACATAGAGGTTAGATTATGCAATAGGACAATTTTTTTTTTGTTTTAAAAGTGTTGGTAAGACAAGCAAGAGAAGGAAACCATTGGGCAATGGAGTCAAATATTGAACTTAAAAATATTGATTCAATAGTTGGTGGTGTACTCTCAGAAGGCAAAGGCAAAGCAAGTATTGTTCTTCAGCAAAGGAACAATATTTGGATGGCAGCAGAAAAGAGAAAAGGACAACCCATTACAGTAAGAGCACCTAACAAAGGGTGAGTTCTTAATGTAGCTTTAGAAGAAAAACAGAAAGGAGATAAATCACCATGGACAGAGCACCAAATACAAATAAATTTTGAACATGAAATCCTTAACACATAAACAAGTATTTACTACATGAATGTAGCATCGGATAAAGATGAATTCCAAACATATACTCTCAGTCAAATACTGGAATAGAATAAACATTAATGGAAGTGAGCATTACAAAGGAAAAGACATACTAAGAACATCATCGTGATGAATCTCTGCTTCATGAAAGTAATGTACTTCTGCATTAACTCATAAAATATTTAGGAAAAATGATACACAGTACAATAGCTTTCTTCCCCAGCTGAAGGTAGAACCCCCTTTGCTAATCAAAATTACAAAAATATATAGGAAGAATTCTTCCCCAAGCTGAGGAGGCCGAATTCAACCATTTTGCTTCATTTTTGGATCTAGTTACATCAAAATAGGAACAAAATCAAAATTGCTTGCTAAGAAATAGGAATCAATTTGCTGGAAAATAGGGGTCAAAGTTAACATCATATCTCTCGAATCACAATAGTTGTTACAAAACTGGGAGATTTATTTGGATATGAACCCGTGCTTGAGAAACACATCTTCCAGTTTTCAAAAAAAATTCTCAATCTTCTCGGGATCTGTGCCCAAAGATAATAACTAAAACAAGAAATCATTAAATATTTAAATATGAAAGATACCTTTGAATCTCCCAAAATATGATAGCTGTGCAAAAATTGAGAGACGATTTTGTTATTGGGTTTGTGCTTGACAAAATCCTCTTTGGGTTTTTCAAAAAACATATTCAGTTGTTCAAAACACGATCTTGAAGTTGACTACAAAAACAATGTTCCCTGTAGACTTTGCGTAGCGAGGTTGCATAGTGAGAGTTCTTTTCGAGTTTTCTTCATATAGTTGATCACTGCAAGCTATATGAAGGCCATTTACTATCATATTTTATTTTTGAAACATGATGCTAAACCCCCGAACCATTTATCTTCCTTCAAAGCATCAAATTCTTCATCAAGGCTCTAAAACTCCAAATACTTTAAGGTTGCAAATTGAGGCTTAGTTTCAATATATGATATAACCTGCATGTATTTATGTGGAGAAGCAACTTCTACACCACTTTAAAACTTGTCTTGATCATCCAATATGAGTTTGTCATCATGAAATCCCATTTTATTCAAAAAATGATACCTACAAAACTTGCGTAGCGTGTTGATGCAACTCGCTGTGCAACTGTGAGCTAAAACACTTGCATAACGTGTTTGAACAACAAAATTTCTGCATTTGGTATTTTTTTATTTTCTCTCAAACGGTAAACTGGGCCAGGATGAATTTTGGTCAGAAACTTAATATCATCATGATTCTTCTACTGGAGAAATTTGGGAAAAATCCAGTTCACATATCGAGAAAATTAAAAAAATGGTTGTAGATGACGGTGGTTCATTTCTCAAAAATAGTGAAGCATTTTGACCTGAAATTAAGTGAGCTTATTCATATTACCTTCATGCATCTCCTATAAATATTTCACTATAAATGGGTGAATGATTTAAGAGTTATAATAAAAATTCACTTGCGTAGCCTTTGATCGCTACAGAAGTTCCGTTTTCCCTTGTTTCCACGAAACACGCATGCAAACCATTTGTTGATGGTTGAAATGTGATGTCCCAAGTCTACTAAAAGTCGAAACACCTTGGAATGTACTTGATCATAGCTTCAAAAACAATCCCCATGCAACATTTCACAACACCCAAAACTAATACCTTTATATTAGGGTTTGCACGTTTTCTTGCTTATACATAGATGAATATAGGTCATGTTGATAGGTTTATTAAGGGACTCTAAGATATATGCAGGTCATCAAACAAAAATAAACCCGACGCTTGTTTCCAAAATGCGGATACATCAAACCGTAACCAGATTGCAAAACTAAGGTTTCTATGTACTTTGATTTCTTTCATATGACATATGGCAGAAGTGCTGCAAGGTTGCAAATTGTGCCTTTAATGACTTGGGATGTTGGAGAGGTGACATGAATTTAGACCATACAAGGACTAGGACAATTGAATTTACCGTTGTACATTATATGTGCTAAGAGGATCTAGGGTGGATAAACCTCCACCGTGGATCTGAGTCAAAGGGGAGTCAATCGACCCCCAGTTCACCGGGCAGACCCGTTACATGGATATGTTAGGAAGTCTGGTGCCCGGTGCCCCCATGGCCATGTGTCACACTACGATTAGAGACATGCAATGCCTAGTTGGGCCTATGTTTTGAAAGGGCACAATGAACTAAGACCATCAAATATGGGGTAGATTCCACACCGTTGATTCCAGACGAAGGGGTCCATTGGACCCCAGAGTACTGAAGAATATAGATGTTTGGATAGGTGAGAGGGTCCGGTACCCAGTGACTACGTGTCGCAATTTCAATGGACATATGATGGGTGTGTGTGATGGGACTAAATGTCCAAGGTGCCAACTCACAATTTGTTGAGCACCAAGAACTAAATATTATGCAGGTACTTTCGGTGGGCCAATGGTCCAGTAACCCGGTGGTACATCGAATGACATCACCTGACCGATGTTCAACACACAAGTGGCACCTTATGATAGGGCCACGTACCTTGAATATCAGATCATGTCAGATCGGGCCTTTGGGTGTATAAGACTTTGGGAAATTGGCGGAGGTCCCATGACCTAATAAGCTGAGAGTCCAGAAGAACAGGTGGCAGGTGCACGCCAACAACCATGTCTGCGTTAGAGGGTGACGTGGAGCTAGGTGGGTGCCAAGTGGCATTATTAGGGAAGAAGACTTAAAAACATTAAGAGGCCATATATTTTGATCTAGAACTCAGATTGAGACAAACTTACAGTCGTTGGAAATATTTTGGCAGGAAAAAGATGATGGCATCCTTTTGAAAGGGATTTGAGGAGGTTGAGGAAAAGATAAATTTATTACCCCATCCCTTAAAAGGGTACTTAGGGGGTTGGATGTGTTACACCAAACCTATCAGCACACCCATGGTCACTGGTTATAAACTAAGCAAAGAGGACGAATCAAAGGAAGCTAATCAAACTCTATACATATTAATGATAGGTATCCTACTATATGTGACTACTTCAAGGCCATATATAATGTAGGAAGTAGGGTTAGTTCGAAGGTTTCAAGATGCACAAACACATGTGCAGGATGTAAAAATAATATTTAGATATTTGAAAGGGATGTTGGACTTTGGTTTATGGTATCCCATAGGAAAAAACTTTACTCTTACCGCTTACACAGATGCAGATTGGGCAGGTAGTGTGGATGATAGAAAAAGTACCAGTGTTGGAGCGTTCTTTTTGGGAAACAATATATTGTCTTGGTTTAGAAAGAAGCAATAATCAATTTCCCTATCCAAAACAAAATAAAAATACATTTCAACAACAACATGTTGTACACTAGTCATTTGGATGAAACAAACACCGAAGGACTTTCAAGTAGAGTATAATCAACCAATATCAATATTGTGTGACAATACTAGTGCAATAAATATCTCCAAGAATCTTGTCATGCATTCAAAGACAAAGCAAATTCCAATCAAGTATCATTTCTTAAGATAGTAAGTCACATAATAGAATGTCAAGCTAGAATATATTGGCACAAAGGAACAAGTTGCTGATATCTTTACGAAACCTCTTCCTAGAGAGGTATTTGAGTATCTCAGACATAAATTGGGGGTGGTAACTATGCCATCCAGTCACTAAAGTACTCGAAGAGGAGTGCAATCTCAGGGGGAGCTATAGAAATATGAGAAGAAAGGTGTTGGTTGTAGAATAGATAATAAAGAGTACAATGTAAGGGGGAGAAAATCCCTTTGCTATTGATGTCAAAGGGGGAGAATATAGAGAAAGGGGGAGATTTGCAGAAAGAGAGATGTGTTGCCATCAATGACAAAGGGGGAGTTTGTTGTAAATTGTGTTGTCATTGACGTCAAAGTTAGAAAGGAATGCAACAGTCATGAATTCCATTTATACCAAACATAGGGGGAGACTGTGAATATCTTGACCAAACCAGATAGAAGAAGAATTTTCTATGCGATAATGAGGTTATGTATGAAGGAAGAACGATTGTGAACAATCAAACCCAAATAATAATAAGAAGAGAATGTTATGTGTGATAATGAGGTTTTGTATGAAGACAGAATGATTGCAAACAATCAACCCTAGAGAATTCGGTCTGTGCAAGTATGGTGAAATTGGAAGCTGAACGAAGACAACCCCATGGCGAGAAGACTGCAAAAGAGGAGTAGGTTGGATGAGACAACCTCGTGGAAGGGATGAGAAGCAACAAACCTGGAATAAAGGCCCAGGTTAACTAGACCAGATAAATGGCAATAACGATATATCCGACATTCACAAGGAAACATGATTTCAAAAGGTTTATATTGGAAAATAACTTTTATGTAGTTTGAATGTGAGTGGAAGAGTCATGGAATCGTGTGAAATGTGTTAACTTTTGGTGTAGAGAATTGTGGGCCCATAACAAGATAAATCCTAATTGCTCATCTTTAGAGATCGAAAGTTAAGATTGAAGATTGGGGTCCGATACTTGGTAATCCAACTCAGCCATGTCAACGCCATGATAACAAACTCATCAGTGCCACATGTCCAGTAAAATGATTACCACATTAGAGGAATTCCACATCAGTGATGTCACGTGTTGTTCCACATGTCTAGACACATACCGATGCCATGTCATCCCATATACATGAAGAAGACGTCCATGCAGAGGCCACCTCATATACAACATAATCACAAGAGATCTTGAAAAATGACTAAGTACCAAGACATCGCATAGATAGTGAGCATGACGAAGAATCAAGAGTATGCGAAGAAATGAGCGCGAAACTGAGGACTTGCGGTGAGAGTTCAAAAATCAACTAAGTGTAAGGGACCTACGGTAAGATTTCAAATAAATGGCTAAGTATCAAGAATCGGTTGGACAGACGAGGTCACAAGAATCAAGCAAATGTCGTAGACATACGACCCGTAATGAGATCCTAAAAAATGAATAAGTACCAAGAATCGATTGGACATAGATATCTCGATAAATGACTAAGTATCAAGAAGGAATTAGTCGAATTAATATGTCCCGCAGACTCGCAGTGAGAGTATGAAAATCGACTAAGTGTTAAGAATCATTTTAAATGGATGAGGTCACAAATATAGAGTCGAGGAAATGTTGTAGACCCACGACGAAATCTCGAGAATTGGATAAGTATCAAGAATGACTAAGTACCAAGAGATTTCGAAGAAATGACTGAGTACCCAGAGGGTGTTAGAGATCCAATAGCCCAGGAGGTCACCACTTGTCATTGATTGGATGGCCCAGAGGGTGAGAAAAATCCGACAGCCCATGAGGTCACCACTTGTTACAGATCGGATGACCCAGAGGGGGAGAGATCCGATGGCTCATGATGTCTCATAGACCCACGATGAAATACTTAGAAAATTTCTAAGTATGGGTGAAAAATGAGTGTTGTGGAACTTGAGGGTGTAATTTGGAGGCTATGGAAGTATGAAAATATATGCCAATATGGGAAGAAATGATTGGAAATGTGTCTAAGTATAGGTGAAAAATGAGTGCGGTGGAATGTGAAGGTGCATTATGGAGGCCACAAAGGTATGAAAAGATATGCCTTAGACCCGTGGTGAAACCATCAAGATAACAGATTGACGACTGAGTTTGATCAGAGATCTGATCAGACGGTGACTGTGAGCTAAGGGATTGAACTATGTGAGAACTGGATTAACGATCGAGATCAATCTGAGGTCTAAATTGGATAGTGGGATTGCATCAAGGATGTGTTATGTGTTGAGATGGACAAGGAATCATATTGATGGTTGCGATCTAATCAGGGATGATTGAACGATTGATGAATGTTGAAGCTATGTTGCATGTGCTAATGATCGGGGAATGAGATCAAAGGGTGAAATTTAATTGAGAATATGATTTGACGACTACTAAGCGCTAAGGGCATATTGGTGGAAAACGAAATAGATCAACAATTGACATTGAACCTTAATATGATCCAGTGACTATTGAGCGTCATAGTTCATACTTTGTCTAGAAAAGTAGATGGTGTGCGATGAAAGGTAATTGAAGACCGCGTTCAAATGATATTTTTTCATATTTATAGGGATATGGAGCCTACCCCATGGAAACAGTCATTAGATACATGGAAAAACCTTTGGATGTATGTTTTGTATAAATAACAATGCTAAAATCCAATTCAAGTGTGAAGAAGAGAAATAATGGAAGAGTGAGAAGTGTGAGTAAGTGTGGATCGTGTGAAGAGAAGATATGAGGCTTCGAGGTATGAGGATGCTAGATAACTAAAGGAAGGTAATTCAAGGGAGGCTAGGAGGTGCAAGGACAAAGGAACTTTTGAAACTATGTAAGATTGTGAACTATGACAATAAAGACAAAACATTAGACTAGTGTAGATGAAGGCTTGAATGGAAGATATAATCTGCTATTATTGACAACTTGAAGAGATTGATGTTTCCAATAAAATTGGTATCTTTAGGCAGTGTTGAGTTGGTTCTTATCTAAGGGGATTGGTGTTTCCTACAGGTTGGTGCCTGCAAACATTATTATTGAGATGATGCTTAGTCAAGGAGATTAATGTCTCCTGCAGATTAGTGCCTGCAAACATTATTGAGTTGGTGCTCAATAGAGGAGATTGGTGTCTCCGACAGGTTGGTTCCTGCAAGCATTGTAACCATAGGTTGGTGCCCACAAGATTTTATTAAGAAAAGTTTTGTGGTTTTCTCCCATTTGGGTTTCCACGTTAAATATCTGTGTACTACGAATTACATGTTTGTATGTGCATTTCTTATTAACTTCTTATGACTGATAAATTGATAAATAATGTAAGAAAAGGAAAAATAGTGCTATACTAATTTACTGCCCCCCCACAATATAAGTAAGTGTGCCAATAGTTCCTCAAAGACTTTGTATCCAATCCCTATGTAAGGTTTTTTTAACACCCATATTTCTTTTTAAGGGGACATATTGAAGGTGTCTATGTTGGTTGTGGGTAGGGTTTTTTGAGATCCATTGTCAAGGAAGGAACTATTAATGGTTTTGTGGATAATAAATGTGTGGACAATCTAGATCTGGGTGCTTTTGTCGGTTAGTAGGTAACCATTAATCCAAGTTTCCATGATGGGCATTGATTTCCAATTTTGACAAGATTAATATTCAAGCAAAAGTGGGGATCCCTATGGTATCTCAACGCTTAATCTATGAGGGTAAGCAACTTGAGGATCAATTTATGATGTATAAGTATAAAATTTGTAGAGATTCCATCCTTTACTTGGCTTTATGATTGTGTGGAGGTGTCTTGGATAAGGCTGCAACCTCATCATACAAACCCTTGTTCAAAGATATGGCTAAAAATAAAGTTACTACCCCATATGATATGAATTCTTCTACACCTAGTGCATATATTATGTACAAGCAACTAGAAGAGGTACTGCAATTGGATGTAGCTTCCGAGGAAATCGGTGATATCCACTCCAAATATAAAAATAGTGCAATTATCGTTAGGTTTAATGGTTTTGGGCCTTCTTCTACAATTTTGTATAACTGGATACAAGTAAATCATACAAATGAGTGTGAGATTTCCCTTTGTTCTAAAGGGTTTTTGATTGTTCTTTTTTTCAACTACAATATCTATTATAAAGTGTTGAAGATGGACATTGGTTTTGGGGTATGAGGACTATGTTTAACACCATCGTTTTAATATTTTGACCCTAATTTATTGTCCATGAATGTTAGGATATTTACACACTTAGGAGTTAGTTAAGATCAACTTAGTCTAATGTGTCGTCAGGTAAACGTTTATTTCTTAGTGTGTTTCTTTAGTATGCATTTGTAGTTAGGCAATATGACATTCACGATATGTTCCCGACATAGAGTGATCTCACGACTTATATTCTCCTTGATCTTAATGACTACATTGATCTGTGGCTTAAAACTTGATTGGTCCATGATCTCTATTTAGAGAACATGGAGGGTCATTTGTCGATGATAATTTGTGAGAAACTCTCTTGTAAATCTCTGTGTAATATTTTCTTTTACATTAATAAATTGCTCCAAGTGGCCACGTTGGTTGGGGTTGTGGATGTTTCCCCACAGGGGTTTTACCATGTAAAAACATCATTGTGTTGATGTTCGATCTAGTTGCGTTAGTGGTTATTGAATATGTTCATCCTCTATTGGAATGCCTATGTTTTCGAACATGGTATCAGAGCGCATTTGATGACCCACTCCCGTGGTATATTGAGATAGTGAATCCGTGTTGTTGCATCTATGGTTTCTACCATTTTCATACATTTCTAGGCTAAGAGTATTGTTCCATTGTGTTCAGAGCACTCATTTCAGTTAGGAATTCTTTTTGTTTCACTTGAAAAGGTTTATGCTTACCTAAGATACGATCATTTCACTAAGATCTAGAGGTATAAAGCCTGAATATGCCCTTATAAATTTTTATAGAGATAATATTTCAGTTTTATTTTAGTTTTATGTTTTTTATTTCCAGGTTTCTACTCTTTTTGATCTATGTATGATTTTTCCTTGCGCCCTGTGTGATCTCAACAAATAAAAAACAGAGAAGAAAGGATTTTCTTGTCTACGTATTCTCTTTGTCGTGCGCTTTGTGCGATCTCGGTAAATCAGAAACAAAGAGAAAAATTTCATTTTCTGGGTAAGCTAATCGAGATCTAACCCTTTTTTCCGTCAAGAAGCGAATTTTTTTTTCTTGTGTGGAGATATTTTTTTTATGAGCACACTCTCCAAGGTCATCTTCCTCAACAACAACAACACCACCACCCCCAATCCTCCTTAAAAAAATTTCACTAGTTCACTTGGTTAAAATTTGCTTTATTAAGTAAGAGGTCTTGAGTTCAAGTCTCTTTTTTGTTACTTTTAAAATAAAATAAATTTAATCCATTCATTGTAAAGTGTATTTCACTTAAATTATAAAAGTGAATCACTATAAGTAGCTATAATATTTTATTTTAAGTTATTTATTTTGCATGCAACTTTCATTTATAAACTAACTTCATTGTAAAAGTGATCCCCGTTTATTCTATAAAAATGGGTTACTTCATAAGAAACTTATTTGTAAAATTGAGGTTATTAGAAGGAGATGTATCACCACGTGGACCAATTTCTACTTGCCATGTGGCTATTTGGTTACCATTCATGCATTTTTCCAAAAGGGCGTAACTTTCACATTCGAAGTCTGTTTCCAATGCCACATTTTTTAAACAACCTATTTTTTCGACATCTTTCCATCCAAACCACCAGTTTCATATTTTTCTGCATATTTTAATATGTCATCTCTGGGTGATCTTTTGCTTACTAGTACCAATTACTTCTCATGGAAATCCCATATGGAAGATGTATTAATAAGTAAAGGATTGTACAAGATTACCTTGGGAAAAGAACTAGAACCCATTGATGATGAAAAGAAAGTTAGATGGGCTAAAAAGAGTGACGAAGGAAGTGGACTAATCTGAATGTCCATCTCTCTTGATTTTAAGGTTTCACCTTCAAGGAATTGATGCTCCTGATGCAACTTAGACTAAGCTTGAAGCTGTGTTTGGTAAACACAATATTATTTGAGCCCACCAGATAGAAAATCAGTTAATGAATCTAAGTCCTAATTATTTTTCTTGCATTGAAGATTATTTATCTAAGTTCAAAACACTTAGAATTTTATGTATAGACTGCAAAATAGATCCGAAGGAAGATCGATGCATCTATATTATTCTTTCTAATCCCGACAATACATATTTTGTATTTGTATCTACCTTTTATGCCATTAGAGATGCTCTAGCGAGTGCCTATAAAGATCCCAGTCCTGAGTCTTTTTATGATGCTTTGATTAGAAAGAAATATAAACTTGTGCAAATTGGAGTGATTAGCACTACAAGTACCTCCAACAAAGCCTTAGTGGCCCAGTAGAAAGATAAATCGAAGAATCCCAAGAAGCAACATCCTCACCACAACAACAAGCAAAACAAGGGTCCCAAACCCTCTCATCTAGCTTCCGCTCCTAATGGTGACAAAGGAGAAAAATCTAAAAATAAGAATACTGACAAACATTGCAACTTTTGTGGGAAAGATGGTCATGTGGAGTCCAAATATTTTAAGAAAATGGAAGCTTTGGAAGCAACGATGGAGAAGCACAACATCGATATTGATTCTTCTTCTTCTAACTCTTCTTCTCATGGATGTGCACTTTATGCTTCCGGTTTCTCTTTCAATGTAACTTCTACTTCTTATTTTGATGAGTGGCTTATTGATTCTGGAGTATCTTGTCATATGGTTAAATATTAAGCCATATTTTCTTCTCTTAATGAATGTAATACCAAGAAAATATTTGTTGGTGATGATAGATCTCTTAGCGTTGTAGGGTCTGGAACAATTCAAGTAGATAATGTCTATTTCAATGATGTATTATGTGTTCCAAGTATTTCTTACAAACTTACATCACTATATCAAATCACTCATTCAGGTGAAGGTAAAATCATAGAGTTTTCACCTCACCAAGTTGTAATAAAGGWTTTAAAAGATCCTAAGTATGTTCTTGCAACTKGAATTGTTGATGATATTACAAGGTTGTAYAAGTTTGACAACTTTTGGTCATCGTATTTTCCTTCAGTTTTTGTTKCTCATAGCGATGACTTGAGAAAATTTTGGCATGAGCGATTTGGTCATATAAACTATGKCTCATTGCAACAACTATGTAATCAACAGATGGTGACTAGTCTTCCTCTTGTTTCTTGAAAAGATGGTGTTTGTGCCGGTTGTGTTCCTGAAAAATATCATCGGGATAGTTTTGACAAACATGCCTCTTGGCATGCCTCAACCCCTTTGAAACCTGTTCACAGTGACTTATCTGGTCCACTTTCTTCTCCTTATTTTTTTGGGTGCAAGTATTTCTTAACTTTCATTGATGACTTTTCCAGTTGCAGTTAGGTTTACTTATTAAAAGTTGAGAGTGAAGTGTTTGACAAAGTTTTTGGCCTACAAGGCCCTTGTATAAAAAAAATATAGACATCAACCTCAAAGGTTAAGAACTTATAACAAAGGTGAATATCTGAACAACAATTTTACAAGTTACTGCACTGCACAAGGCATCCAAATGCAACACAATGTTCCATGTATGCCACACCAAAATGGTGTTGTTGAGAGAAAGAATTGCATCTCGAAAGAAATCACTAATTTTATGATCCAATATAAGGGATTAAGTCTTAATTATTGGGCAAAAGCCATCAAATATGAAAATTACATAGTAAATCACACTCCCACAATGTCTCTAAAAAATATAACACTTGAAGAACCATGGAATAAAACAAATCCAGATGTAGGCCACTTCCATGTATTTGGTAGTGTAGCATGGGCTCACATTCCTGATGAGAAAAGGAAAGATTTACATCCTAAAAGTGAGAAGTACATTTTTGTTGGATATTATAAATATGTCAAGGTTACAAACTTCTTCAACGTCATTCTAATTAAATTATTATTAGAAGAGATAATAAATTTGATGAAAATATGTTGGCTTGCAATCCTAATTCGACGTTTGTGCCTTCTTTGGCCTACAAGCCATCTTTGGCGTTTGTGTCATCTTTTATTCCTATTCTGGTTTCTTCTACTTTAGATGATGATAGTGAGGATGAAAATCCACCTTTCCCTGCTCACCTTCCTCCAAATGAGTCCATTGAACATGAACTTGCACTAGTACCACCGCTTCCTAGATGGGTTTGTTCAACTCGAGAATCAACTAGTGATCTTGTTGATGATCCTTCAGATCAATGTGGAACAGGTTCACAGTTCCGACGAACCTGTTCTCTTCTGGCTTAAGTTTCAGAGACTCATGATCCAGAGACATTTGCAAAAGTTTCAGTTCATCCATATTGGGATACAACAATGAATGAAGAGTACCGCTCTTTAATGGTGAACAATACTTCGGATCTTGTACCTCTTCCAAAAGGAAGAAAACTTGTTAGCTGTAAATGGGTCTAAAGAACTAAGTATGCATCAGATGGAAGTGTTGAAAGGCACAAGGCCTGGTTAGTTTCCAAAGGGTTCTCTCAAGTTGAAGTCATTGACTATAATGAAATCATTTCCCCCGTCACAAAAATGAATCCCATTCACCTTATTCTAGCCTTTGCAGCCTCACATAAATGGGAGGCCCATCATATGGATGTCAAATCTTCCTTCTTGCACAGGGATTTGAAAAAACAAATATACATGGAATAAACTCTTGGCTATGTCTAGAATGATTCAATCCTTGTTTGTCACCTTAGGAAATATCTTTATGGTCTTAATAAAGCTCCTCAAGCTTGGTATGCCAAAATGGACAACTTTCTTCTTGACACTGAATTTTCTAGATGCCATTCTGACTCTAATGTTTGTACCAAGAAAGTAGGAATCCATATCCTAACCCTTTTTATTTATGTTGATGAACTTATCCTCATTGGTAGTGACCCAAAACTTTTGACCCATGTGAAATCCAACCTTAAATAGAAATTTGAAATGACAAAATTAGGCTATTTGCATTATTTCCTTGGCCTCCAAGTATTGCAAACCAAGGAAGGAATATTTCTTTCCCAGTCTAAGTATGCTTGCGTAACATCCCTCACTATTACTGTGATAATTTACTCCTTATTGCTACAATAGTTTAGTGTTTGTTTGGTCTAGGACTTTCGTCAAACACTTTGAAGGAACACCCCAAACTCACTATAATATCCTTTTTGTTGTTGTTGTTCTGATTTTAAGTGAGTTAATGGTTCAAGAATTTTGTCATACACTTGACAAGCAAGCCCAAATGTCACTGTACAATCCTCTTATTGTTGTTGTAGGTTTATGGCCGATGTAAGACTTTCGTCAAACACTTTAATTTCCTACTCAAGCTCACTGTAGAATACCTTTACTACTATTTTTTAATTGGGTGTTTGTTGTTTTGTGTTTACCATGTGATTATCAATGGATATGTGAATTTTAATGCCAAACAAAATATACAAGACACATACAAATAACAACAACAATTATTTCATTTAACTAATGCCCAAACAAACTATTCCAACAACAAGATATATGAGTAAATTGCCAACTTTATTAGGGATCAAATCTAAATGTTTACACAACCATATAACTCACAATATATACTGAATATCATTTGCAATGGATGGTGGTACTGCTGGGTGAATACAGATAAAATGGATATAAAATATGTGCTATGGTAGTCCCCAACTCCTCGATTGACTACCCAGGAAAAACAATGTCTCCCTCATGTAAATATTTCAGCCCCAACCATGAGATTCAGCCTCTGCTGCACAAAATTGACCTCAAACTACAAAAGGCTCAACCAACAATAGTAAACTTGGCCCCTTGGCTGTGATACTCTGCCCAACAATAGAAAGATCGACCTAGCCATTAAGGCTTGGCTCGTAGGGGGTGAAATTCGATCCTTCAACAAGTGACTCAACCTTCCCAAGACAATGGTGATCTCTCCAAGAAGAAATATGGCCACCCTGCTCTAAACTCAACCTACTTTTAATTAGATCTGGTCTCCTTAGAAGATTGGCACCCTAATACTCAATTTTGGTCCAACAATGATGGATTTTCTACCTCTTCCAAGTGGAATTCAACATGCACTAAGGAAGGCTCAGATGTTGCTGTGAAACTCGGTCTCTTCCTCTGGAACTCTACCCTCACTCATAAATTTTGTCTTGCATAACAAAATATGGTTCCCACAAAGCCCTAACTGCTGCAATAATGGATCTATCTGGTCAACTATGAAAGAAAATGTAAAACCTGAATGGTTTCCCCACCAAATGGCTAGGGTGGATCTCTCACCACCGAAACCTGATCAACTAGGGTGGAATATTTCACCACCAAAACCAATCCGAATAGGGTTTACTCCAAACCCCCACAGGCTCCAAGAGCTCTCCAAACCAATATCAAAATAATCATCAACATAATTTGAGAATATGAGCCCCTATCTCTCTTTTATACCCCCTTTCACATTTTCCCTCTCAATCGACTTTTAATTCATCTTCAATATTTTCTCATAAAATCACTTTATCAATTTAATAAACTTTTTTACTCTAAAAAGTGATTTATTTGACTTAAATTCTTTCTAGCCATTGGAAGTCACTTTTTTTTTTATCATCCCAACCTTTATATATTTTCGTCCTGATTCCAATGAGCTATTATACTAAGGTGTCCCCTCAAATAATATGATCCAAATAACACATTTAGTCCATTTAATTAAATTATTCTAAATAATTCTCGCAATTTATGGGAATCGTCAGAATGTCACAGAACCAAGAACGAACTGTGCAAAAGTGATCTCAATGATGAAAAATGATAAATGGACTAGATTGGGTCTCATATAACTCCTCCAAACTGCTTGAGCTCACTGTTAACCTCAATTTACCCCTATGATCAGGATGACATAAACCCATAAGGTCACCTCCAACCGCAGAGAAGGGGAATCCAAAAATAGGGACATTACAGTCCTCCCTTCCGAAATATTGCTTGTCCTCAAGCAATGCCACCTAAACCATACGATCAACAAGATGCACCAAACTGAAACTGAGAGTGATCCATGGGTCCCAAACCAATTTGGAAGAAGTGAAGCACCCTCTGCTCAAAGTGTTGTCTTGCAAGGTACTGGCACAAGCAACCTCCTGAATACTATCGGTAAGTAGAGCAATCAAATACTACAAAACCTCGACCAACTCCTCAAAGAATTACTCCTCCAGAAAACCAATCCCATGCACTCTAGAAGTAAAATCCTGAAAGTAAAACTTGCTCTCCTATGTATCAGTCATTGAATTTCTAAATAATGTAATCCCAGGGTCCCAAGATAATCTCATAAAGGACCCACCATACTGACACTGCGCCACTCCAATCATAATGGCTCGATCACCATGCTCAGACTACGCTCTCGTCTCCTGGACCCCCAAGATGAAATCTCTGAAATGAATGAACGTACTATCATGGATCATGTCTCACCAAGGCATCTCAGTGAAATTGAATCCTTCCAACCCATAGATATACTTTATCTTGGGTATTGTGAGGGAAAATCTACCTCACCATATAGAACAAATCTCAATAAATCCTCTCACAACATCCCCACAATGACGTAACCCAATCATTGACAAAACCTTGTCGACCATCCTCATCATCTGAAGCAGTCTATCACTCTAATGAATTCCAGGATCCCACCACTAAATTGGAATTTCACCACTCCCAGTGACTGTTGCTGACCCCTCTATGAACTAATCCAATAGAATTTGGATCTCCCCCTGTGCACCTTAAGCACTGATCACAATGTCCAAATGAAAGAACTCTATCATGGCCACAATCCCACCCGTCTCATCCAACTAACTCAGCTGAAACTCCCATGTCCTACTGTATATATTGAGGGCATCAAATAACAACAATAGATTCCTATGCCATTTACTTTTAGACTGGAAATTGACTAGTGTGTTGGTCAACCCCAAGGGCATGAACAAGAAATCACAACGAAGTCTGGAAGAAAACCTGTGATTATCTTGCTTCATGGCCCTCATTTGGTGATATCACAAATGAAGATCAATCATCAAGGGATATTCCGCTCCCTAAGGCTCACCCATCCACTCACTGATCCTAGGTAACCTCAACTCAATGGTATGCTCAAGGACTCTATCAGGAGGTCTCCGGGGAGGAAATGCTCCAAAACTCCATTTTATACTATCGTGTGCCAATGAATATCCTTGCATACTGCTTCCTATCACCGAATCATCCTTTACCATCATGTATCATGTAGGAACTATTGTATCCATCACTCTACTGATGTTTCCTGAACCTATATCCTAGAACATGCCCATGTCTGTCATATACCTGTCCACCCAATCCATGGATGCATATATTTCCTTGCGGGATGGCCCACAAGGAATGTGCTCAACTATCTCCCCCATAACTAAGCCTTGAGCCTTTAGTGGGCTCTCCAAAATAAATAAATCATGATCCCCACAATGAAAAACAAGAGCATAGTCAAAACCCTTTGTGTCATACCTCTCCTCAAGTGCCTGGAACTCTGAATGCTCCTCATGCGAAATCGTCACAAGAGGCTCCTCCCTCAAATCATGAGTGCCACTCATGCCCTCATGTGTCATGGTTGCCAAAGATGATGGAGTCTTTGCTGTAAGTGATGAAGAGCATGCCAAACTCAATTGGTAACAAATCTCCTCAACTTCCCTTTCCTTGTCTTCAATGAACTTGAGAGCAAGATCCCTATCCATGAACAACTGCAAGTAATCTGATTTCATTTTTTCTAGTGCTTGTTAATTATGCGCAATTGCACACTAGTGACTCCACTTGCAACTCCTTTTTGTCTCTCCTCAATTTGATCCTGCCCAATAAGATCTTCTATGTATCTCTGAGTATCATCATCCCTTGTTAATACCCACACAATCTTCTCTCCTGAGACCAATAACTGGTCCTTCTATCCCTGCACTGTTGAAGGCCTTTCTTCATATTCATCATAGTGGCATGGGCTGTCCCGACATTGATTTTCTGTTTTTTTGTCCATTGTAAGAACACTACCCTCATCAAACCTAATTGGCTCACTAGATGATACCATGCAATCTCCAAAAGGTAATGGAAAAATGGGAAATCACTCTCAGTTTCATTTTGGTGCAACTTGTTGATGGTATGGTTGAGGTGGCATTGCTTGAGGACAAGCAATACTTGGGAATGGAGGACTATAATGTCCACATTTTCTATTTTTTTGTCCATTGTAAGAACACTACAATCATCAAACCCAATTGCATCACTAGTTGCCCATTTTTCCATTACATTTTTTAAATTTATCAGCTTTGAAGGACATTTGGAATAAACTAGGAAGATATATTAAAACATATATCGGGTAAGCTAAGATGGGTTTAGCCACATATGCTCGTATCTATGTTGAGCTAGACCTTAGTAAAGTCCTAATAGATAAAATGATCCCAAAGACTTGGGAAAAATCAAGATGGACTCAGATTCTGGATTATGAGAATACAACTTTTCAATGTTGGAATTGTCAAGAAATAGGTCACC
>SNQJ01S0055918.1:49397-72326 GCA_010110895.2 Picea sitchensis
TACTGTATCCATCACTCTATTGATGTTGCCTGAACCTATATCCTAGAGCATGCCCATATCTGTCATATACCTGTCCACCAAATCCATGGATGCATATATTTCCTTGCGGGATGGCCCACAAGGAATGTGCTCAACTATCTCCCACATAACTAAGCCTTGAGCCTTTAGTGGGCTCTCCAAAATAAATAAATCATGATCCCCACAATGCAAAACAAGAGCATAGTCAAAACCCTTTGTGTCATACCTCTCCTCAAGTGCCTGGAACTCTGAATGCTCCTCATGCGAAATCGTCACAAGAGGCTCCTCTCTCAAATCATGAGTGCCACTCATGCCCTCATGTGTCATGGTTGCCAAAGATGATGGAGTCTCTGCTGTAAGTGATGAAGAGTATGCCAAACTCAATTGGTAACAAAGCTCCTCAACTTCCCTTTCCTTGTCTTCAATGAACTTGAGAGCAAGATCCCTATCCATGAACAACTGCAAGTAATCTGATTTCATTTTTTCTAGTGCTTGTTAATTATGTGCAATTGCACACTAGTGACTCCACTTGCAACTCCTTTTTGTCTCTCCTCAATTTGATCCTGCCCAATAAGATCTTCTATGTATCTCTAAGTATCATCATCCCTTGTTAATACCCACACAATCTTCTTGCCTAAGACCAATAACTGGTCCTTCTATCCCTGCACTGTTGAAGGCCTTTCTTCATATTCATCATAGTGGCATGGGTTGTCCCGACATTGATTTTCTGTTTTTTTGTCCATTGTAAGAACACTACCCTCATCAAACTTAATTGGCTCACTAGATGATACCATGCAATCTCCAAAAGGTAATGGAAAAATGGGAAATCACTCTCAGTTTCATCTTGGTGCAACTTGTTGATGGTATGGTTGAGGTGGCATTGCTTGAGGACAAGCAATACTTGGGAATGGAGGACTATAATGTCCACATTTTCTGTTTTTTTGTCCACTGTAAGAACACTACCTTCATCAAACCCAATTGCATCACTAGTTGCCCATTTTTCCATTACATTTTTTAAATTTATCAGCTTTGAAGGACATTTGGAATAAACTAGGAAGATATATTAAAACATATATCGGGTGAGCTAAGACGGGTTTAGCCACATATGTTCGTATCTATGTTGAGCTAGACCTTAGTAAAGTCCTAATAGATAAAATGATCCCAAAGACTTGGGAAAAATCAAGATGGACTCAGATTCTGGATTATGAGAATACAACTTTTCAATGTTGGAATTGTCAAGAAATAGGTCACCTCCAAGATACTTGCCCACAATATGCACAAAATACTACAAGAAAAAAGGGTTGGAGCATAAGTCAAAGAGTTGGCAATGTCTTGAGCAACCAAAGCCCAAATAAACTAATGAAGAAAGGAGGATTGACAACAAACCTCATAATCAATGAAGGTTGAAGGTGATGCTCCATAAAGACTGAATGATGAAAATCTCTTCCCGGTGGAGAATCAAGAGGATGTGTAGCGTTTGGATATTACTCCTTCAGGGGTTGTTGTAACTATGGATGCTTCATAAGGATGATTGAAGAGAGATCATGAATTTGAAAGTTTGAACTCAGAAAAGGAGAAACATACTTTGGTAAACAACGAGTCTACATAAACTAAATTACAGATGGTAGTTGTAGATCCCTCATTATGAGGGTAGATCAAGGTTAAAAAAAAGAAAGAGAAGAAAGACAAGACTGATGATTTTTTCAAAACCTGGTTCTTTTTATTTTGTTTTATTTTTCTTATATAGTTGGATATTTATGAATACTTTCAGAGCATATCTACATAAATGATAAAATATACATATTTATGAATACTTTCAGAGCGAAATGCCAACATATGGTAAAAAATCAATTTAGAGAAAATCTAAAAAATAAATGAGTGGGGCCAAATACCATAATTAGAACATGGCTTTGATACCAATGAAACAAACAAAGTTCTTTTATTGAGGAATATCTAGAATGAAAACATGTTAAAATCCATAAAGGACACACACACACACACACACACACACACATATATATAATTGAATGAATGATGATGATACAATGTCATGTGATGGTGTACTTATAACATTGACTAGTCGTAATGGTTGATAGGTCATGTCCCTAGGTTTTTTTTTTTGACTGGCATAATCAACAACTAGTCGGGCAAGTACTTGCGTGACACATGGTCATGTTATCCGACTGCTACCACTATAACCTCCAGGTATGCCAACACGACCCCTCACGTAGCACACAAGGCTAGTTGAGTGTTTCGAATGTGTGACTTCACATAACAAAGTGCGTTAACAATACACTCCATCACCTACTGTTCTACACCCCGGGGGCTCTTCATGCCTCTCGGTTAATATGTGTCACTTCATTTATTTATTTTTAATTTATTTATTATTATTATTATTTATGTTTATTACGTCTACCTATGCACATTATATTGATGTCAAGGTCTTTAGGTCATTGTCAATTTACATGTTGTGTTGGATTCGACTATATGAATGGTGGTTTTATGTTCAATAACACTTGATATTGACTTGTACATAAGGATGTCATTGCTAAAATTAGAATTTGAAATAATCCTCAAAGATACAGACAATCTTGTTTGTGTTGAGGATGAAAACCTCTATATTTATTGTTTTTTTTTATAAGATGTTGACCCAAAATCAATTATAATGTGGTAATGGCTTGATGGTCTAGATTGGTTTCATTTGACTTCAACGTGATTTTCAAATTGAATTCAATCTAAGTTGAGGATGGATAAGCCACTCCTTTTGAAGTTGATGGTCCTTGTTGGGCCTAAAATGGACACAAATGTGAAAACACACAAACAAAAAACAAACCTATTCCACCAATCAAGTGATTCATTTACCAACTATACATACTTTACAATTAATAGTTATGCAAACTATCTGAATTACACTTAATTAGACCCATGTCGTTTATTTTTCGAAAATCATTCCATCTAAAAATTATGATAACATCAAATCTATTGTGAAGTGATAACTAAAAAATGAGAAGCCGATAAGAAATAATAACAAACAAGGGAATCAGCTGCAAAGTAGCGAGTCCCTGCGCCGAACAATATGATAATGTTGTAATTAACATGAACTTGCTAGTTTTCATTTCTGGTATTGAGTCGTTTTTAATTGCATTTCATCTAGTTATTAATGCCAATTATAGCTATGTTTTAAATTCAATTGTCTTATTCATTATTAATTATTATAAGGGTGTTGAAATAACATTTATAGAATCCCTCTTATCCTTTTGCATGATCAGTTAATACATTATCTCTGCTAGTATTTCTTGGTAGGCGTGTCAATGCATTCTTACCATTCTTTCTTCCTTTGTGCGTGTGCTTTATTTCAGTGTTATTCTTTGTAGGTTTGTGGCAATTGCACACACAACAAAGGCACATCCAATATGGTTTGAAAATCTAGTAACTAGGACCCTGCTATTCTCCGATTGAATTAAAATTCAGGTCTAGGTCTATTCATACCAAGAGGTAGCCTTTACTTGACCTAAATGTAATAACATAACTTTACAAGCCTCTATTCTAATTTCTGATTCATTGAAAAAATCCATTTGGTGAGTATCGAACTAAGTTGGTGAATACCATATTTTTGTCCCGTGGTCGTAGATCTCCCCATGGTTTATCCTTTCAGATATTATCTATCCAACCTAAAATACAAGAAAATCCATCTCTCAGAAGAATGTAAAAGAATGAGGAACCAAAAAATCTTGGCGAACTATACTTGGTTGTGGAGAAAACCTACAAAGGTTCCTCATTTGTTATACACAACATTGGGAAACAAAATAATTTTGTGTTGGTGAATACATTTTAGTGTGTGATGTTTTTTTATTTTTTTTGACATAAGTTGTGTAGGTGTGTTAATACCACAATGAGATATGTTTTATTTGACATCTTGAGATAGCTATACAAATTTAAAATATCATATGCTCTTCTCTCTTCCCCACAACTAAAATTTCCCTAGTATTTTTCCATCAAATATTTGATTATGATACATCATTTTCTTTGGAGGAGAGGAAACAAGGATAGTCTCTTCCAATTGCATTTTTTACCATCATTTGAAGTTGGACGAGAAATACTTGTTTTTAAATAGAGTAGACATTAACACAAATGAGCTGGTAGTAATAACATGAAACATAGCGATAAACATACACACTTAGTAATGAGCTGGATTATCAATTTTTCAGAAATTCGAGGCATTTCAAAAAAACAAACTACCAAACCTAACCTTTAACCATTATGTTTTCACTGAAATTCATTTAATTCCATCGTAAATTCTATTGAAATTAATTTTGATATGATATAGCCTCCCCAAGCCACTCTACTCATTTCCATGCAAAATAAATATGGTTGATACCATACCTTCACTTCAATAAATGCAGACCTTTTCTGTCTTTTTTAACTCTTGAAAAATTTAAGTTTCAAAGGCTATCACCACAACCTACAAGCTCACTAGTTGCGTTGCATTAATTCCAAACTTCCAATTATCATATGTAGGTAATGAAATTTTTGAACACGTTACAAAGTTCCGTTCCCATGCACATTACCACGAAACCCAAGCCTATTGCCGAAGTTTCAGAAAGCAATCCTTCCTATGGTGTGACCATATTGTTGAAAGGCTCAAAGTTTTTAAAATATGCCATGAAAGCCTTGGTGTCTATAGGTGCATAAAAGTCATGCAATTAATTACTTCATGATGAAGTTGGCTTACCAAAGGAGTACTTTAATTTGTAATATTTTTTTCTTAAATCTGGTAAGAATTTATGCCAAAGATCTATACTTTGTATAATATATATTAGGTATATACAACAAAAGTTTTGACTCATTTAAAAGGACTTGGATTAGATAATTGAGTTGTCTACTTATTAATCCACTTTGCAATAAAATATCACACTGAGGAAATTGTGAGAGACTAAATACCACTCCGCACGCATCACTAGGGATGATGGATTACAATGATTTGCTTACATGGATTGGTTGGTATTTTATTAACTGTTTACATTATTTTTTGGTCATCTGTTTTGTTTTTATCCTAAGTTTACAATTTAAAAATTGTTGACTAATTAAACATCAAACACTAAGTTAAATACATGTCATTTAAAAGAAGTCACGTGTCATTGAAAAGACGGTAGGTGTGATGGAAAAGACAACACATGTCACTAAAAAAGGCATTTATCGATGGGCTTTCTGCTAAGACAATTGAACACCATCAAGCTCTATCTTTGTAGGCAAATCTTGATAGAGAAAGAAGGCAAGACATTGGACGAATGGACATATTGATGGATCGAGCCACGTCTCTTATCGAAAAAGGTGATACTGCATGGGATCAATTGCGACATTGTTAAGAGGAAAGCCTAACAATACAACATAATCCAAGATCAGATGGGGTTGTTGGAGCAGCGTGAGGCTAACACAACCTTTCTCCTTGTTGTCAACCTCTATTTCCTGGACGTCGACCAACACATTAACATATGAGGTATTCTATTATGGGTTGCGGGTTTGAGTTCACTTATACCATTCTCCAACCTATGTATTGCATTGGATTTGAGCTTGTGCGTCGGGTGGTTTCTAGCTTGTGGGTTGTGCTGGGTTGTGAGCATCAGGTGGTTTCTAGCGTGTGGGTTGCGCTAGGTTTCATTTTCACATTTCTCGCTCAGTTGTGTTTGCTGACCAATGAATTCATTTTGGCATTCTGGTGTTCGTTTGGGGTTTGGTCTTCATTGCGAGCTCTAGCAAGTGGTTTTATTTTGTGCTTGGTGGAAAGTGTTTGGTTTTATTATGTGCTTGGTGGTTAGTGTTTTCTTTTTCTATTTAGGGTTCCTAGCCTGGTATTGTATTATTGTATTTGTGCATATTGGTTGAGCGATAGCTAACATGTAAAAAACATTTGGGTGTTGAATTGCATACTCTAAAAATTCTAAGAAATCGGATGTACCTTTTTCACATTATTCAAATATGCTAATCAAACAAAAAAATAGATGCGTTTGAGCTTTCCAGAAATGGAAATAATAGAAAACTGCAACATTATTATTATCTCACACAACTATTTTTCCAGTAACAAAAAAATGATGCATATTATACCTCCTAATGATTATGATAGTCATTGTGCCTTATTCCTTGCATCATATTAGTGTTATTCGAATTGTAGGTGACACATGCATACAACTAAAATAAATACCACCAGGGAAGACCCATAGCCACCACAAACAGATTCATACACAGGTGAACCACCACAAGGTAGAAACCCATAGCCACCACCAATCAATCCGTACATAGGAGAAGCACCACCAGGTAAATACCCATAGCCACCACCAACAAATACGTACATAGAGATAGGAGCATCATAGCTAGCTCCGAGATTTGATCTACACTAATAATAACATTTTTCTTCTGATTGTCCCACCCAACCTAAACGATGATACTACTCACAATCCCATCAAGGTGATGGTATTGGAACTAGAAATAAATGTATCAAGTCAATCTCTTTTCTACAGGTATGCCGCATAGATCATCTATACCCAAATCTAGGTCCCTTTTTTCTAGCTTTGGAACAATAACAATTCTAACACCGTTGCCTGCTTCACAATTTAGGCTAGTTTCTTCAGTGTTGATCTTCAGAGCAGTAGATTCATAATAGTTTGAGACAAAAAAATCCTTGAAATCTTCTTCTTGAACCTATTGTCCCAAATACAACTCATCTTCACAACCAAAGCCATGAAGAAGGTCATGAGGTTGTTCTTGTTGTGGGAGTGCAGTGCCTTTCTGTTAAATGATACCTACATGGTTACCTTTTGTCCCAATATCTAGACCTGTTACATCATAATTTATTTCCTCTTGGAGAGAAAACATGTCATCAGGGTCTTGTATCAAGCATTTCCCATGTTTGTTGTTGTACTATTATTATGGGGTGCCCATGCTATCTGTTGTGTGGTCAGGAATGATGACCTGCTCAAATTCATGGCCAACTTCTGTAATACCCACATAATCCTCAGGTCCATCATCATCATCTTGGTTATCATAGGATATCTTTGTATAGATGGTGGATAACAATACCCTAGTTGGACATTTCTTGTTTCTTAGGATGGATGCAAATAAAAGGCATGACATGGAATAACATGGCAAGGCAAGGCATGGAAAGGAAAGGCATGACATGGTATGGCATGGTAATGCAAGAAAATTCATGACAAAGCAAGAAAATGCAAGGCATGGCATGAAAATGCATGCAAAGGCAAGACATGACATGGAAAGGCAAGGAAAGACATGGAATGACAAGGCAAATAAATACACCTTGACACCTTTTATTGCATTTCTGTCATAATTTTCAGCGCTTTAGGGCTTGATGTATTTAATTTTTTCTTTGCAAGGATTGACATTTGGATGTGGTCTAGTTGAATAAGTAGAGAGAGAATCCTCATGATTACCTATAAACTAGTTAATTCTCAAAGCACCTTTGAAGCATATTACAGTGCCAAAATGTCCTAGAAAATTATTCATTTGTGAAATATAAGAGAAAAATATATATAGACCAGTTAACTCTCAAAGGATTTTATAGGCAAACATAATCATATATAGCACAAAATGGAGAGGGTTGGAACTTATGGTTATGTAATTGAATTTACAGTTGAAAGTTAAAATGACAATTTTTTTATGATCTTTACTAACATTTATTGGAATTGTTGCATGTCTTACATCATTGAAATGACATCTTATTTGTAACTTATTTGAAAATTTACTATCGTATGTGCACTTTGATATGATGTAATATGATTATTGTTTCATTTCATATGTTGTAATATCATATATATAACACATAAATTAATTATTGCATGAAATAAATAATAACTTTTCATTCTAAATGTTTTTTTTTGTAGAACAAGGATCTTCCAGAAGATCTGGATGATCCTCATCAAATAGATATAGATAACGTTGGGTCCGATGCTGAGATGGAAAATGATGCTCATGATGACACAAATACAGATGACAACGAGGCCGATGTCGATGTAGATGACGACAATGATGATCATGATGATCATGATCACGATGGTGATGATGATGATGAGGCAGTTGCTGGTAGCAGCTAGTGACATTCATGATCATATAGACTGCATCATGGATCATTTTTGATATATTGTTATAATGCCTCTTTTCATGGTTACTCTCATATGTATCATTTTCACGACCACCAATACCATATTATTGACTTGTATTGTTTTGACTTATATCATTTGGACATGACACATCATATTGACTTGTATTATTTTGTATTACATAATTTTTCATTTTTATTTATATCATTTGTACATGATGTATCATTTTGACTTATGTCGATTGTTGGACATGTATCATTTTCACATGTTATTGATCTACTGACATATTTGACTTTCACTTGTTTCAATTATATATGATGATGATCTTATTAGTATTGACTCGTCAATTTTTATATATTGAAAGTGGTTGATGATTTTTGAATGCATATTTATTACGTATGATGGTTTTGATTTAATGTTCATGATGGATGTTTTCAAACTCACTTAAATTATAGATATTTGACTCACTTGTTTTAATTATAGATGATGATCATGTTATAATAATTATCTTGTTATTTTATATATATTGGATGTTGTAGATTCTATTTTGAAGGAGATTTAATAAGTATAATGATGTTGTTAATTTGTATGGATGTCCATTTCCCTAAAAATTCTTTATAAATGTTATCCTATATAAAATATTTCAAATGCATTTATATGACTTACTGTATAATCATATAAGTTATTTAAGAGACATGATATATTTAACTAATTAAATTGAAATAAAACATATTAAATTAATAACTCTAAGCAAAACAAGAAGCATTTTTGGAAGCAAAAAAGGAAGCAACAATGGAAGCCAAATTAGAACAAAATTGGAAGCCACACCAGAAGAAAAACTGGAAGCAAAATGGGCAAAAAAACTAGAAGCAAAACGGGAAGCAAAACTAGAAGCAACACTAGACGTAAAACTGGAAGACAAACTAGAAGCCAAACTGGAAGCAAAATTGGAATCCAAATGAGAAGCAAAACAAGACGTAATACTGGAAGCCAAACCATAAGCCAACCTGGAAGAAAAATTGGAAGGCATATGAGAAGCAAAAATGGAAGCTAGTCCTGGCGCTATTTCTGGTGCTAGTCCTGGCGCTAAACCTGATGCTATTTCTGACACTATTCCCGGTGCTACACTTGGCGCTATTTCCAGTGCTATTGCTAGCGCTAAACCTGACGCTATTTACGGTGATATTTTCCTGGTTCTAAAAACAACTCTAAATCCAATGCTAATTCCGTGCTAATTCTGACACTAAATCTGGTTCAATTATAAACAATCCATATTGCACCCATTTTGTGTTGGAAAAGGTGTCCAATTCATGAACTGAAATACACTAAATTTCGTTGCTATTTTAGGCGCTAATTGCATGTTCTGTTGTAGTGAATAGAATATATATAAAAACACTGTTTTTTTTGGTGCCGTTGCAAGGGAGGTGTAAAGGGCACAATAATATTTCTTGTACTGGTTTTAGATAGCACATGGTAAGGGGATGAACAAATAGAAGATGTCGACTATCCTGTTTGTAGGGTCTCATACATAGTGCTCTGTATTCATATAGTTGCAAGAGTTAAAATTAGGAATTTTTTTGTGTGGTGCAATAAGAGTCACCCACAATACTAACCCCTTTTGCAGGAAGTTTGGCTAGAGGGGGAAAGCATTGGTAAATGAGGATTCCACTGGAAAAAGAACCAAAAGGGATGCAAAAGATTTCAAGCCCAAATTTGGATCTAGTAATGGGTACATGACAATTTTTTATTATTTCCACCAGTAATATGTAGAATTTTGGGTTGATTGTGTTCTTAGTTTCATTGTATTTTCATCTTAGTCCACCCATGTTCATGTATTCCTACCGTATGCTTCCTTTACTTCCGCTCTTCTTCTTTCTCACTATTTATTCCTCTCTCAATCCTCCTGCCCTATTTTCTACGTTCTTCTCTTCTTCATAATTTTCTCTTCTGTTTTTTTCTTTATGCAATATCATCTGTTTTCCCCCTTCCTTTCTTTCCACTAAGCCATGATCATCATTTTAGAACCTTTCCAACCCTTTCCTCCTGCTGTAGAGTGCTTGAACTCTAAGATATGGATTCAAATGCAGGGTGCCTCATTTAATAAACTAGAATGAGGACCCAACCATACATGACCATATACAATTGGAACTTGCAACCCATCTAATGTGTATGCTCCTCCCACTGGAAAATGAACTGATGCTAATAATTGGCAGAAATCCACCTGGTCAAATGCCAATGATGAAAACACCTACCAGGTGAAAAGAGACCCACCAATAAGGATAATGTGATCTAATATATAAGCACAAGACACCAATTTCAAAAATGAGTTGAAATCAAACATCGATGAAGATCACTCAATCAGATCCCAATGATGCCCATTCCCATTGGATGCGAGGCGACTACAAATGCTACTAATAACCATCAAATCACTTTGACTTCTATACCAATCCTAAAATAACGAGTTAGAGTCAATGGGGAATGATTTTATAGTATAAAGGAAATGATGAAAACCCTTTCACCAACATGAATCAAAACATAAAGTGTCACCATATGATGTCATGTCCCTACAACTGGATGAGGAAATGACCAACACATGTCGAATCAAGCTTGATTTGATGAAGATAACGAAGAGACAAGAAAACTAGATGAATCAAGATTCCTCCTATTGTCTTTTAAACACTACCCATGCCCACTAGAATTCAACCAAGGTAGTGCAATGAAGGGAATGATGCCCTCAACTAGGATTGACCTAGACCAACTCTTAGGAATGAACATATGGAAAATGATACTAGACTCAAGAATTTGACTTAAGACAATATAATTTGGAAGAAAGGAAGGAAAACATGAAAATAATGGCCCTATAACTACTCATGCATGTGCATAACAACTCATTATGCTAAAAAATCCAAGGGAATTGACTAAAAACTAAATTAAAGTGGAAATAAAGGACAAGAAAACAATCTAAAATAAGGAAAACAACAAGCTGAAATTTAAGGACAACAAAGGAAAATGAGAAAAATTGACTCCACCTACCCTACTCTAACTTGACAAAAAATCATTAAGAATCAAGTATAATCAGATATCTAGTGCAACCACTTAATTATCATATCAAGGACAACCCTGCTTTTGTGTTTGACGATGAATCAAAATAGGAATATTGTGAGATAGCCTCAACAGTAAGATGATACTTCCATCACTTTTCTTTGGAGAACGAGAGAGAAATCTTATATTTTACTCCATCGAAGATCAATGTTGTAATTAGATAGCCTCTTTGTGAATTTGTGCCTCCTTTGAGAACCAATGCCATCCAACAATGAATTGGATCATGTCTCTATGTACTCCCAACATAATTGATAGGACCATCATACTCCAAACTAACAAATAGATTGGATATTTGTACTATCTGTATTCGACTGTTGTCACTATAAAGTGGGATCACATCTTCTCTATTGTTGTACAATTCTTCCTAGACAGGCTCTTCATTGTTTCTTTCATTCGAAATATCTTCCTCATGAGTCACTTTATCAATGGTATCAACAATATGAGGAACATATTCACTAGGCTCTGACTTAGGACTCTAATCAACCTCTCCATCAATCATCTAGTTAAAATCCCCCCCAATAATCCCTAATTTTTACCTGAAAAATCTGTAATTAATCAACACCATCTCTAGGTAATTTCCTATAGAAAAAACGTGCATCACTCTATAGGGAGAACATCATTTTTTTTATCAACACATCTTCAGGTAGAGCATTGAAATCATTGAAAAACTATCAAAATCTCTAAGGTGTTGCTTAGCTAACACACTTGTATAACCAAAAAACCATGGAAGATTCTCACACCATGAGCTTCCACTAGGGAGTGGATTAAGATGCCCATGTATTTGAGCAAATTCAAGTGGAGGATTTGCCCTTCAACAATGTGTCATTATTTTGGGTGACCATATTCCTAAAAAAGGAGTTTCTTGGTAAGGTCTCATAATCAATAACTGCAAACTGACCTCAACAAAATAATTGGTAATTGGTCTTTTCCACCATTGGAGTTTCCAAGTGAGATTTTAGAATAAAATAAGAATAATGAAAAATCACCACTATCATTGTGAATAATCAAATATTTGATGAATTCCCCGACAATGACACCAATTTGTTATCACATAATTATGCGTCGATATGTAAATGTGTTGAACCTGCACATAATAGATCTAGCTAGAAAATACCACACACATTTGCAGAGAGAAATTGAGAAAGAAGAAGCAAGAGAGAAAGAATGGAAGAATTCTCATTAATTGTATTCCACACTCAAAGAGTGAATAATTTAAAATAGATATAGGCTATATGAGTAACTAATGCGCCATAGTAGTGATCTAGAGAGATCTAGACACTCACTGACAGACAATGGAGTGAACTGCCACCTAGTCCTAGTTAACTGATCCACGCAATCATCAGTTAACTGAGACACATGCAACTACTAGTGATAAAACCAAGGTTGCCATGCATGAGTGACTTCCACTAGTCTAACTGAGTGTAATTGACTATGAACTAAAGAGGAACGTCCTATTTTGTAGGGGAATATTCTCATTTAAGGAATCGTTCTCAACATTGGACTATCAAACTTAGGAAAATAATTCTAGGTGAGTGTGTAATATCTCCAACACCTCCCCTGAACACTACTAGGGTGTACATGATGAATGGGTCCCGACAACAAAATCCATTAATGTAATAGCTGGAAGGATGTAATTGATTTTAATGTTTTGGGGATTGTAATAGAGATCTTGAGCGTTGCTCTCATCTGTCGGTTGTAGGCATTTATTTTAATGAATGTAAAGTAGTTGTAGTATTTAATTCGATAAGATAGCTTAAGGTTGTAGTGGGGAAACTCAAGAAGACTCCCTCGTATGTATTGTATTATTCTCATTGTTATGGTAGTAGAGCAAGAGAGCATATGAGAGCAGAGAAGAACATAGATTGTAGAATTTGTGTGAGAAAATAATTGTTGTTATTGAACCCATGTACAGAAGCACTTGAATTAATGTAAGAATGCTTTAAAACCAATTTCATGGTGTACATTGGTTACTGTTTGCATCTATTGAATGATATGTTTACAAGTTGCTTATATTCTCTGTTATGCATTTGTTTCAATGTTGTGCGTGTGTATGTGATTTCATGTTGAATGTATGAAGTTCGTGAGAGGAAGAGGATAAGTTTCAATTGTTTCTCTTCCTAAGAATTCCTACAAGGAGTGCAGTGAAAGTCCGCAAGGAGTGCGTTGACAGGTTTCTAAGGTTTAGCCCAAAAAAATCAGGAGAGATACTGTTGGTCTTATATCTGTGGAGTGAGAGTATAGCACAGAGCTGTGCAAGGTGTGTGCAGGCCAGGTTGAGTCTTAAACTTTTCCAACCAAAGGGAGTGGTTGAAAAAATTCTTCACAAGGAGTGCGCAGAGTTGGAGTTGTCAGAAAACCAGAGGTTATCATGAAGGCCACAAGGAGTGTGAGAAGGATTCCTCAGAATCCCAGAGTTTGTAGCAAGAATCAAACTCAGGAAGGATAGAAACCTCGAAGAGTTCGAAAGGAGGACGAGGGACGAAATCACCTCGCGGAAATCAAGCTCAGAAGGGCGGATGCCAAGTTATTTGGCAAGGAACGATCGAGAGTCTAAACGGACAGTGAAAATTCCCAGAGGGAGAAGCACCGATTTCTGTAGATTGTTGGATCCCGTAGACCTACGAGAAGGTTAAGGGCGAGAAACCTTCAACACCCAAAAGATCAGGAGAGATATTGGCCATCGATTGGAGGGAAGATTGAGCCATTGATATCTTTCGTGGAAAAGAGACTTCGAGTACTCGGGAATCGGGAGTTGGGGAGACGGAGGAAACCCACCTTTCAAAACCTCGATACACGAACCACCAATTCGTGAGAGAAGATATAAGCCATCAGATTTGAAGGATTGTGAGCTGTTTATTTGGCACTCGTGAATTTCGGAAAGTCAGGAGTCAGGAGAGTGGAGGAAAATGCTACTCGGAAGTTGCGATTTCGGGCTTCGGGAAAAGGGAGAAGAGTTGCATCATGGATTCACGAGTCACGAAGTCCCGTAGCGCTCGAAAGCTGGGCCCTAGCCCACAGTGTGAGGTCCCATCGATGGAGATATAGGGAAGGCGTTGACGCTTGTTAATCCCTAACTCGGGGTTAAGGAGTTTGAAGATTGAGTGAGTCAATATTGGCTCACAACAGAATACGCGAAAATAGAAATGCCTTTTTGGGTTAAGTTTGAGGTCACATGGAGTGGAGGCTCGCACCTAGTGATTGTTTGCACGGGCAGAGTATATGAAGGGACTTGTGGCCTTTAAGTGTTGAAGGTTCCAATAGGGATCAAGGAGCCATTTCGGCTTGGGGAATTTGAAGATCCAAAGACCGGAAGGTTAGCAGACCCTGCTGAGGTGGGGTGCCGCGTCAGGTGGTATCAGAGCTTACAATCATTGTTTTTTGTAGGAAAGAGAGGACATAAAGAAAGCTATTATTTGAATTTTGAGTGGAAAGATTGAAACAATGCCGCCAAGAAGACGTCCGGAAAGACCGATGCCTGATCCAGCCATGGAAAGGGAGATGAGCGAAATTTGTGCTCGGTTAAATGCTATGGAGACAACACCGAGACGAACGCCTGATACTAGGGATATCAGTGAAGCTGAAAGAGAGAATGAATAAGGAGCCGAAGAAGATGTAGCCAAATATGCTACAAAGGAGCGTCTATTTAAAATTGTTGCAAGAATGGGTGCCAGAGCAAAGATGGACATCCTAATGTATGAAGGCAACTTGGAATTTGGGGAGCTTCTAGATTGGTTTAGAGCTCTGGATAAATATTTTGATCATGAAGATATCGAAGAAGACAAGAAAGTAAAGCATGTTGTCACCAGACTGAAAGGACATGCAACACTGTGGTGGGATGAATTGCAGGCTGACAGGCATTGAAAAGGCAAACAAAGAATCAAAAGCTGGGACAGAATGGTCGTGAAGATGAAATCCAAATTCATACCTAGAGATTACCAAATCAATCTATTTCGAAGAATGCATAATTTGAGACAGAAAGGGATGACAGTGAAGGAATACACTGAGGAGTTTTACAGGATAAACATCAAAGCTGGTCATCGTGAGAGTGATGATGAAAAGGTCACCATTTATATGAATGGCCTGAGATATGAGATTCAGGATGAGATGAGCATGGTGACAATCAGAAATGTGGAGGATGCTTATCAGGTTGCTTTGAAGGCAGAAGAGAAATTGTCTCGAAATAAAGGTCAAAGGGGTAGAGGTAGAATTTAGAGCAGAGGCAAAGCAGTTGCCCAAGAGAAAGTGCAGAAGCCTAAAGATGAAGAAAAAAAGCCTCATAATCACCCAGAAAGGGGAGGAAGTTCACAAGGGAGACAATATGACGATATGAACACTTTTCCTCGAGCAAGAGCAAGAGGAAGAGGCAGAGGAGGTGAAGTGAAGTGTTTCGTCTGTGGACAGATCATACACAAGTCTTGGGAATGTCTCGATAGAAAAAGAGATGGAGGAGGTGAAGCTCACATTTCATAAGTGAAAAGGTGAAATGTTGAGGCAGAAGATGCAGAAGGCGGGAGATCCTTGATGATGAGGAAAATTCTCTTGAAGCCAAAGAAGGAAGCTGTGGAGAATCCTGTTTAGAGGAACAATTTGTTTAGGACTGCCTGCAAGACCAAGGATAGGGTATGAAAGGTGATAGTGGACATTGGAAGCATGGATAACCTAGTATCCACAGAGATGGTGGAAAAGCTGGAATTGGAGACAGTTGCACATCCGAGTCCATACTTAGTTTCATGGTTGCAAAAGGGACATTAGGTAACAGTCACTAAACAATGTTTAGTTGAATTTAAGATAGGGGGCTATAGAGATGAGATCTTATGTGATGTTATTTCCANTCCATGGATGTATGTCATCTTTTGTTGGGGAGGCCGTGGAAATATGACATAAATTTTATTCATGATGGAAAAAAGAAAACCTATACCTTGGAGAAGAATGGTAGGACGCATATGTTGCTGCTGCCAATTGAAGATAAGAAGGTGAAATCAGAAGCAAGCAATAATATACTTCTCATGAGTGGGAAGGAACTTCTTGATGAAGTCAAGAAAGATGAAGAAATACAGTTTGTTATGGTTAGAAAACCTACAACCATCTTGACCAGTACCTCAATAGATGATCTACCCGAGGAAATTCAAGAACTGTTGGAGAATTTTGCTGACATAGTGGTGGACGATTTTCCTTGTTCGTTGCCACCCATAAGAAGTATAAGCCATCACATTGACCTTATACCAGGAGCGAGTTTTCCAAACAAAGAAGCGTACAGATTGACATCGCAGGATAATGAAGAAGTCAGGAACTAAGTCCATGATTTGATGGACAAAGGGTTGATTAGAGAAAGCATGAGTCCATGCGCTGTACCAACAATGTTAAGTCCGAAGAAGGATGGTGGATGGAGAATGTGTAAAGACTCGAGGGCTATAAATAAAATCACCATCAAGTATAGATTTCCTTTACCCGGGATGGATGACTTGATGGATTGCTTGAGTGGAGAAAAGTTTTTTTCAAAAATTGTTTTGAAAAGCGGATACCATCAGATTAGAATGAGGGAAGGTGATGAATGGAAGACAACATTCAAGACGAATCAAGGGTTGTATGAATGGCTTGCTATGTCGTTTGGCTTGACAAATGCGCTAAGTAATTTCATGAGATTGATGAACGAAATCTTGAAAGATTTCACTGGGAAGTTTGTAATTGTGTATCTTAATGATATACTGATCTTCTGTAAGACTAAGGAAGAATATTTAAGACATTTAACTCTAGTGATGAGAAGGTTGCAGCAAGCGAAGTTGCTGATAAATCTGAAGAAGTCGTCTTTCATGAAATCAGAACTCATTTATTTGGGTTTTGTGATCTCTTCGAATGAATTGAAGAAGGATCCTGAGAAGGTAAGAGCGATCAAAGAATGGCCATCGCCAAGGAATATCTTTGAAGTCAGAAGATTCCATGGACTAGCCAACTTTTACAGGAATTTCATCATAAATTGTAGTGGGATTTGTGCACCAATGATGGACACAATAAAGAAAAAACATAAATATTTTCATTGGACAAAGGAAGCAGAGAAAAGTTTCAAGTTGTTGAAGGAGAAGATAACTGGACAACCAGTTCTGGTTCTGCCATATTTCAGTAAGACATTTCAAGTAAGATGTGATGCAAGTGGATTCGCGATTGGAGCAGTCTTGAGTCAAGACAATAGACCGATTGCATACTTCAGTGAGAAGTTGAACGGATCCAAGATGAAATATTCCACGTATGATAACAAGTTTTATGCAGTCATACAGGCATTGAAGAAATGGAGGCACTACCTAGTTACAAAAGAGTTTGTTTTGTATAGCGACAATCAAGCCTTACAGTTTATAACCACACAAGAGAAACTGAATCAGAAACATGCAAAATGGGTTCAATTTATGAAGAAATTTACTTTTGTTATAAAGCACATTTTTGGAAATTCTAACAAGGTTGTTGATGCATTGAGCAGGAAATGTCTGATTCTGCAAGAGTTTCGAGTGAATACCTTAGGTTTTGATAGCCTTAAGGACATGTACAGAGATGATTTAGATTTCAAGGATGTTTATGAAGCATGCAAGAATCCTATTCTGAGAGATAGAAGCCAATGAATTGAATACTTGATCCAGGATGGACTATTGTTCAAAGGAAATCAATTGCGTATCCCGAAGAGTTCTATGAGAGAAAACCTTTTAAAGGAAAAACATAGTGGGGGATTGGATGGACATTTCGACCATGATAAAACATTCATGCAACTAAACAATTTGTATTATTGGCCAAGAATGAGGATGGATGTCAGGAAATTTGTCAACAAATGTAGGATTTTCCATCACGCAAAGGGGAAAATACAGAATACAGGGTTGTATCAACCATTGCCAATACCATAGAGGTCGTGGGACACGGTAAGCATGGATTTTGTATTGGGACTGCCGAGTACACAGAGAGGTTGTGATTCCATATTTGTGGTAGTCGACGGATTCTAAAAAATGGCACATTTCATCATGTGTCAGAAAACCAGTGATGCAACACACATTGCAAATCTGTTTTTCAAAGAAGTTGTTCGACTTCATGGTTTACCCAAGAATATTGTTTCAGACAAAGATACCAAATTTGTTGGTCATTTCTGGAGCAAATTATGGAAGAAGCTATGGATGAATTTATCTTTTAGCTCAACATATCACCCTCAGATGGATGGACAGACTGAGGTAGTAAATCGAAGTTTGGGGGACTTATTGAGGAGTTTAGTAACTGCGCATCATAGTCAGTGGGATCAGATTGTGCTGCAAGCAGAATTTTCATATAATGACTCACCTAATAGGAGCATAAGAAAGAGCCCATTTCAGATAATGTATAGAATGTAGCCAAGAGGAGTATATGAGTTGAGATACTTAGAGAAGAATGAGTTTAGGAGTGTTGGAGCAGAAGATTTTGTAGCAGAGATGCATGAGCTCCACAGTAAAATCAGAGAGCGGTTGAAGAATTCTAGCTAGGAATACAAGCACAGAGCATATCAACATAGATAAGAGATTTAATTTCAAGTGGGAGATTTAGTTTTAGCATACCTCAGAAAAGAAAGATTCCCAAGGGGAATATATAATAAACTGAAGATGAAGAAGATAGGGCCGTGTAAGATTTTACGGAAATTTGAGGAAAATGCTTATGAGATAGAATTACCAGATGGTGTGGGAATATCACCCATATTCAACGTAGTAGATCTGTATCCTTATAGAGCAGAAGAGGCAAGAGGAGCAAAGAATCAAGAGGAGATTCAATGGGTCAAACAGATGCCTATAGCTGAAAATCCACAGATGGAAAATATCATTGATCAGAGAGTTAGCAAGAAGACCCGGAAGAAGATATATTTTGAATACTTGGTAAGGTAAAGTGGAAGGGACACCCGATTGAAGATGCTAGTTGGGAAAGTGAAGCAGATATCCAGAAACATGGACAGATAGTGTAGGATCTCATAGACAAGAGTCCATGAATTTTTCAGCCACAAGAGTATGATGCAGGAGCATCGCCAACAAAGCAAGCGCGAGTGAACAATTGGATATACACCAACGTGCATTTTGAAGAAATTTGAAATTCAAAAGACGAACCATTAATGTAATAGCTGGAAGGATGTAATTGCTTTTAATGTTTTGGGGATTATAATAGAGATCTTGAGCGTTGCTCTCATCTGTCGCCTGTAGGAATTTATTGTAATGAATGTAAAGTAGTTGTAGTCTTTAATTCGATAAGATAGCTTAAGTTTGTAGGGGGGAAACTCAAGAAGACTCCCTCGTATGTATTGTATTATTCTCATTGTTATGGTAGTAGAGCAAGAGAGCATAGGAGAGCGGAGAAGAACACAGATTGTAGAAGTTGTATGAGCAGATAACTGTTGCTATTGAACCCATGTACATAAGCACTTGAATTAAGGTAAGAATGCTTTAAAACCAATTTCATGGTGTACATTGGTTATTGTTTGCATCTATTGAATGGTATGTTTACAAGTTGCTTATATTCTCTGTTATGCATTTATTTCAATGATGTGTGTGTGCATGTGATTTCATGTTGAATGTATGAAGTCTGTTAGAGAAAGAGTATAAGTTTCAATTGTTTCTCTTCTTGAGATTTCCTGCAAGGAGTGCAGTGAAATTCTGCAAGGAGTGCGTTGATAGGTTTATGAGGTTTAGCCCAGGAAACTTAGGATAGATACCATTGGTCTTATATATGTGGAGTGTGAGTATAGCACATAGCCCTGCAAGGTGTGCGCAAGCCAGGTTGAGTCTTAAAATTTTCCAACCCAAGGGAGTGGTTGAAAAACTTCTGTCGCAAGGAGTGCATAGAGTTGGAGTTGTCAGATTGTTGGGTATGTGTTATATTCTTTGCATGTGTGTGTGTGGGCACGCTAGATATGACAACTGTGTCTGATGATCCCTCGTAGTAGTGTTCTGTTTGTGCCATGTGCGCCGGGCACTTTCCTAGAGGGGTACCAGGGGGGGGTATGTATGCCCCCCTGGTTACGCATAGCGTTCGGGGCAGCGCCCCAAAATTTTTTTTTGGGTAGTTTTTTCTATTTTTAGCGGATTTTGCTATTTTTAGCAGTTTACTAAAAATAATCCTGGTTTTAGGGATTAGGGTTTTGGTATCTACGGAATATCTAAAAACATTGTATATATTGTATAGTGAATGGTGAAATTCTATATAATGAATATAAGAAAGGTTTTCCCGGTTGAGGGTTTCCAGTATAAATCTCTGTGTACTATGTGAATGAGCCATTGATTAAATTATGTTTTGCTTAAGAATCTATATGCATTTCTTTACTTCACATGTTTAAAACTTACACAGATAATCAGAGGTTATCGTGAAGGCCACAAGGAGTGTGAGCAAGATTCCTTAGAATCCCAGAGTTTGCAGTAAGAATCAAACTCAGGAAGGATAGAGACCTCGGAGAGTTCGAAAGGAGGACGAGGGACGAATTCACCTCATAGAAATCAAGCTCAAAAGGGCAGACGCCAAGTTATTTGGAAAGGAACGATCGAGAGTCTAAACGGATGGTGAAATTTTTTGGAGGGAGAAGCGCCGATTTCCGCGGATCGTTGGAGCTCGTAGACCTACGAGAAGGGTAAGGGAAAGAAACACTCAACACCAAAAATCTCAAGAGAGATAGTGGTTGTCGATCGGAGGAAATATTGAGCCGTTGATCTCTTTCATGGAAAAGAGACTTCGGAAACTCAGGAATTGGGAGTTGGGGAGACGGAGGAAACCCACCTTTTAAAGCCCTGATACGCAAACTACCGATTCATAGAAGAAGATCTAAGTTGTAAGATTTGAAGGAGTGTGAGATGTTGATTTGGAACTCGTGAATTTCGGGAAGTCGGGAGTCGGGAGAGTGGAGGAAAATGCTACCCGGAAGTCGTGAGTTCAGACTTCGGGAAAAGGGAGAAGAGATGCATCGTGGATTCACGAGTCACGTAGTCTCATAGTGCTCGAAAGTTGGGCCCTAGGCCATAGCGTGAGGTCCCATCGATGGAGGTATAGGGAAGGTGTAGACGCTCGTTAAGCCCTAACTCGGGGTTTGGGAGTTTGGAGATTGAGTGAGTCAAGATTGGCTCACAACAGAATATGTGAAGTCGCGAAATCAGAAACGCCTTTTTGGGTTAAGTCTGTGGTCACGCCAGTGGTCACTTGGAGTGGAGGCTTGCGCCTATTTCTTTTTCGCACGGGTGGAGTATATGAAAGGACCTGTGACCTTTAAGTGTTGAAGGTTCCAATAGGGACCAAGGAGCCATTTCGGCTCGGGGAATTCGAAGATCCAAAGACTGAGAGGTTAGCAGACCCTGCTAAGGTGGGGTCCTGCGACACATATCCACTTTATTTTCTTGTAATGAAGAAGATCCAAATAAATTTTGGATGAAATTTTGAAAACCATGTCGCCGTTTCCGGAAAAATGCTGAAATTTTGTTGATTTTAAAATGATCATAACTTCACTTCCCGAACTCCGTTTCGGACGATTTTTTTTTTGAAATTGGATATTTTCCCGAGAGGAATTCAAATATCCAATTTGTTTCTGCAATTTTTTCTCATAAAATATCATAATTGAGTCTGATGTGCGCGGCTCCCTTTTTGTCTCCTAAGATGCATGCATGGTTCATGCAAAAGTGTCTCCATGTGGCTCCTGAGATGTATGCCATATATCTTCCACATTAAATTCAGAAAACAAATCTGAAATGGAGTATACATCATCTTTAATTAATGGAATACAATTTTGTGCAAATAATTTTGTAGAAGACTCTTCATAATAAGAGGCTTGATCTTCTGATGGCTTCTCTTCTGGCTCTATCTGTTCAACCTCCTGCATGAAATCTTGACAATATTATTTATTCCCGAATAGAACCTCCAATTTGTTCCATAATTCATTTGGAGTTGATTCTTGTGAGTCATCATATACTTGGTGGAGAATTTCTGGATAAATGGACAAGAAGATAAATCCTATGGCCATATCTTGTCTATTGAGAAAGTTATTTTTTTCATCAACGAAATCGTGCTTTACTTCAATTGGCATGGTTATTTGGTATAAGCCTCTACTTCTGAGAAGTATAATCTTTGGCTTCCACTCCAAATAGTTATGAGGCGTGAGAAGTATTATCGGTGAGTAAAACATATATTCCATCTTTGATGCGTTCTTCAATTTTCAGTACCTGCAAAAGTAATTTGGTGTAGATTTTGCTTAGCAGTTTGTCGACTCTGATACCATGTAAATGTGTTGAACCTGCACATAATATATCTAGCTAGAAAATACCACACACATTTGCAGAGAGAAATTGAGAAACAAGAAGCAAGAGAGAAAGAATGGAAGAATTCTCATTAATTGTATTCCACACTCAAAGAGTGAATAGTTTACAGTAGATATAGGCTATATGAGTAACTAATGTGCCATAGTAGTGATATAGAGAGATCTAGACACTCACTGACAGACACTGGAGTGAACTTCCACCTAGTCCTAGTTAACTGATCCATGCAATCATCAGTTAACTGAGACACATCTGTGGAAGTGAGAGAGACACATGCAACTACTAGTGATAAAACCAAGGTTGTCATGCATGAGTGACTTCCACTAGTCTAACCGAGTGTAATTGACTCTAAACTAAAGAGGAACGCCCTATTTTGTAGGGGAATATTCTCTAGAGAGAATATTCTCATTTAATGAATCATTCTC
>SNQJ01S0055919.1:7074-47469 GCA_010110895.2 Picea sitchensis
ACACCAAAGTCCACGGATCTTCTTTCTCACGGATCTTTAAAACCTCCACGCTCGATTTGCATGCATGCAAACTTACGATTTGCTAAAAAAATAATTAAACTCACCTTACGCAGCGTTAAATTGGGATTTACTTCGGCTGCGGGTAGTTCGCACCTTCCGCACCTCACGTTGTATTGAACTGCGGCGAGTTCGCACCTCCCGAGTTGCCCGACTGCGGGAATATTTCTATTGTCCGCACCTCACGTATTGACCGCCTGCGTGAATTTCTCCTTCTCGTTTCGCTCGGAAGTTTGAGTAGTATTCCCCCGCACCCTACCAGAGGAGAGACCTGCGAACCTCTCCAATTTTCGCACCTTCTCCTCGCGGCTCTGATACCAAGATAAAATATGCGAGGCAAACAAACACGGTGAGGCTACGCTCACTTCTTGATTATTAAACGAAGACGGATTACATCCTTATATAGGAAAAGACTCTCCCGAGTCGGCTACATGCAAACCAAAAGACAACTAGACAACTGACTCTTAACTCAGAACTGACTCTTCTAACTGGCGCTTATAACCCGCGCTTATTACTGCTGCTAACAACTAGATAACATCTCCATTACTTCCAAGTGTGACAACATCTCTTCTCAGAGAGACGTATCTACCACCATTCGATCAAGATTGTTTCATGTTTCATTATACAATTTCAATAGATTTCCTTAATGAATAATTTTTATTTTTTTTTGCTAGTTTTTACATGACTTGCGGGACTAGCCCGTGGCTAAGAAATCACAACTCAGGGGAATCTAAGCTGTAAAAATCACTCAGGGATCACACCCAACCTGAGCCACACCAACCTTTAACATGGCTAGATTTTTTCCCCACGGGTTTCGAATCCGTGACTTAACATCACAGAGTGCCTTAACAACACACTATGTCACCAACTGTCTCACACCTCGGGAACACAAATTTGGAGGACATGGGGGTGGGATTTGATCCACTTATGTGTGCATAGGTCACGATATTATTTAATATAATATCTCTGGGTGCAACCACATGTTCAACCACTACCTCAAGGTGCCCCCATGGCTCCAGGTTAGGCCCTCATAGGAATTGAACCTTGTCTAATGGTGAAAAAGTCCTCTATTTCCTCCATTGGATCCAACCCCTTTGGGCTTATGGAATAGAAGTTAAGTTTCACTTTGTCTATTTTATTTTTCTCTATATATCTATGTTAATGTTATATATCTTTGTTTCATTTCATTCCACTCATAAATCCATATCAGTGGTATCAGAGAGGTCTACTCTTTATTTGTTTCTTTGTGCATGTTCCCAACGAGGTCATGGTATAAGAAGTTGAGACTCGAACCAGTTGATCCTTTGCAATATTGGCCTTGCCGAACTTGATTTCCACTCATGGGGGAAGAAAAGAGAGATGATGGGGCAGTATATCCCTTTAAAATTTTGCTCATGGAAGCCCTCGTGCAATAAAGGAACAAGATGATGCATAATTTTATGCAAATCCTTCGACTACTGCAAATGTTCGATGCATCTTCCTTGAGTGGAGGTGCCACCCCCTTCAAGGTAAAAAACAATTTTGATATTCCTATATTTGAAGATCCAATATATGCGGATGTCGTAGACAAATGGTTGAACCTTTCAAAAGGTTTTTTTTCATCCATAATTTTTTCGATAGAGAAAATATTACATTTTCACTCCTTAAGGTCGTCCCCCATGTCAAAGATTGGTGGGACGCTTTCTGTGAGAAAAAGGAAACAAAGGAATCTACATTATTTGTATTCGCACCCACTTGGGGTTCTTTCAGGGATGATATTAAGGAAAAATACTACCATGTTGGAAGTTATGATGACTTATATACAATATGAACCACACTGCAATAGGAAAGGGACCAAACAATGCCAAAGTTCACCAATGTCTATCATACCTTGTGCACCAAGTTGGGTATCAAAGACTCTGAGGGACATCTGGTGCTCAAGCATCGCGTAAGTCTAAATAGATACATCCAGACAAAAATAAAGTTTTTGGACATCTCATCCTTGGGTGTGGCCTATCAATATGCTGTCAAAATCGAGTAGAAGCTTAAAAACAATACACGACAGTTTGGGTCTGCAAACCCATCACAGTAGAAGAAGGGAAAAGACATCCCTAACCTGTAGAAAAAAGGACAAATCAAGGATGCACAACCTCAGGAAAACCAATCTAAGCTGCAAACAAAGAAGGAATGTGGGAAGACAAAGAAAGACACTGGGAATTGGTGCGAGTTCCATAAGATCCCCTGGCATAACAATGTTGAATGTCAATTGAGGCAGTCATTGGTGGTCGAGGTGAAAGCCTATGAATCATATGTGGGCTCCAACTCTGAGTCAAAACCAGAAAAAGGGAGACATATCATTGACGCATAACCTAGTGCCACCGTTGCTACCACCAAGGTCTATCCCGGTGAACCTGATGAGCCCGAGGAAGGTGAGCGCCTATTTCATTCACAGATGTGGGTGATGGGTACTCCACTGCACTTCATCGTTGATAGCGGTAGATAGAAGAACCTCATCTCAGTGGAGGTCATCAAGCAGTTGGCTTTGTTGACAACACCACACCCATAACCATACACCATCAGATGGCTCCTCCAAGGGAGTGATCTCCATGTCAACCAACAATGTCTCTTGCCCTACGACATCAAGCCATTCAAAGATGAGGTATTGTGTGATGTCTCCCACTTGAAGTTTGTGATGTTATTTTGGGCCAACCTTATTTATGGAAACATCATGTTGTATATGAGTCTAGGCCTCATAGTGTTATTATTACTTTGGATAGGAAATTGTACATGATACCTGAGGTAGTCCCACCTACTGTCATTTCCTTGATCATCATCAAGTAATGCAAGAAGGTCACATCTTAGACCAAGAATTTTGTCTTCTTTGTGATTCACGCTAAAAATGAGCGAAAGGTTGCATCCACATCCATGGCATCCACGACAGGTCTCTCCATGCAGCAGAAGCAAGTGGATAAGGTCGTGGGAGAATGCCAAGACATCTTCTCCTCACCTATTGGGGTACCTCTGCACTGTCAAGTCAAACACTCAATCAATCTGATCCCTAGTGCACTACTACCCAATGGGCCATTCAATCGCCACTTTCTATCAGAAAATAAGAAAATCAAGCACCAGATCCAAGAGATGCTCGAAAAGGGGCACATACGACCAAGATAATCACCTTGTGGAAGCCCAATCATGCTTGTGTATAAGAAATATGGGACCTGGCAACTCTGCATTGATTACCAAGCCCTAAATAAAATCACAGTTAGGAACCGATACCCAATTCCATGAATTGACGATCTCCTTGACCAAATCAAGGGGGACAATTACTTCAACAAGATTGATCTGAATTTTGGCTACCACTAGGTCCCAATAGAGCAGACTGATGTATGGAAGTCTACCTTCAAGGCCAAAGAAGGTATTTTTGAATGGATGGTCATGCCCTTTGCCTTGAAAAATTCCCCAACAAATTTCATGAGGATGATGCACGATATCTTGTGGCCTTTCACCAATTATTTTGTGGCAGTGTATTTGTATGACATCCTCATCTTCAACAAGAATTGGGAAGAACACTTGCAACATATTGAGTAGGTTCTGCACACTCTGTGACAACACAAGCTATATAAAAATTTGGAAAAATGCTCCTTCGGCATAAACATGGTCTAGTACCTATGCTACATTCTTGATGAGCATGGGGTGCATGTCGATCAAGCCAAGATCTAGGTCATTCATGATTGGCTAGCCCTGACCACACTCACTGACCTTCGAAGCTTCTTAGGCCTTGCCAATTTCTATCGCAGGGTCATGCTGGGATTCTCCCACATTGCATGGTCCTTTAGCCAAGTGACCAAGGGTGGTGATAAGGAAAATTTCATGTGGGGCCAATCGCAACATAAAGAATTCAATGATTTGAAACAACGCTTGTGCTCGTCCCTAGTGCTCTCATTACCCGACCCGCAATAGCCTTTTGATATTGAGACAGATGCTTCAAACTATGCTATGGGAATAATTCTCACTCAACATGGGCATCTCATGGCCTATCATAGTGATACACTATCATATACCATCCATAAGTACCCCACTTACGAAAAAGAAATGTACTCCATTGTACAAGCATGCCGCTAATGGAGGCATTACATTCTCGTGAAGGAGACAGTCGTCCACACTAATCATAAGCCTCTTCATTTCATGCAGACACAAGGAAAATTTTAGAATGAACTCCATCATAAATGGTCCACATACTTGCAACATTTCCATATCAATATCAAGTATAAGACTGGAAGCACCAACCACATCGCTAACTACCTCAGTCGACCTCCAGTTGCAACACTAACCATGGTGCTACACTCTTGCAGACATGAGACCTCTGGATGCCCCCAACTGTACAAGAGATATCCTTACTTTGCCACTACCTACCATATACTAGGAACAAACACAACTATCATTGATTTCCATATTTAGGACGAGTTGTTGTGCCATCTGGGCCATCTCTACATCCCATCAAGCGAGCGAGCGAAGCTGATTTGGGAAGCTCACTACAGTTGGGTGGCAGGACACTTCGGTGCATAAAATACAATGGTAGTGTTGCAACAACATTTATATTGGTTGAAACTTCGATAGGATGTCAATAAGTATATCAGGTCATGCAAAGCTTGTGCCATTTCCAAACCGGCCATTAAGAAACAAGGCATGTACACCCCTCTTCCTACTCCTGAAAATACCTAGGAATCCATCTCAATGGACTATATATCAGACCTTCCTTCAACCAAGCAGGGAAATGAACATGTTTTTGTGGTTGTTGATTGATTTTCCAAGATGGTGACTATGGCCACCTACAAGAAGAGCATCACAGCAGAGGCTACTTCCAATATCTTCTTCGAACAAGTGTGGGTACATTTTGGGATACCACAAACCATCGTCTCATATCTATATATCCAGTTCCTCAATACATTATGTTCGAGCCTCTGGTCATGACTAGACACCAAGCTCACCAAATCCATGACCTTCCACCCACAAACGGATGGCCAAACCGAGGTCATCAACAAGATGATCATGCATATCTTGCACATGTACAATTCCAATAATCTGTGCATATGGGATGAGAACCTTCCCTATTTTCAACACAATTACAACAGATCCATACATAGCTCAATTGACCACAGCCCCTTTCAGTAAGGGTTGGGATTTCAACCATTGGGTCCCATGGATTTTTCACTACCCCTTGTGTCCACACTGGCATAATCGTGCAATGATCAAACTGAATTCGACAAAGCCACCTGGTTCATTGAACGAATCCAACACATCCAACAACAGGGTCAAGATATTTTGCAGAATTTCAATGCCAAGTACAAGCAGTGCCATGATCAACATTGGGTGCCACACAAGTTTTAGGTGGGAGATAAAGTTTAGTTGCATTTCCAGAAAGAACACCTTACATGAATCCATCGGAATCGTCCACTACGTTATGGACCCTACACCATCACTAAGGATGTGTGTAACAATTATTTTGAGCTCAACATTCCCCCCTTCCTTGGCTTGCACCCAATGTTTAATGTGGACCTCCTTCGGCCATACTTTCCACCATTATTTGGCACCTTAGAGATAGAAGAACAGTTGACACCAATAGATATCAACCCTAATTGCATGGAACAAGAATCCACTGATCATATCATGTACAAACAGGTCAACGATACTCACCAATAGAAGCTTCATCTCTATCGTGTTGTCAAAGAGGGGCAACTCTTGCACCAAGGCAAGTGGCTCACCTAGGGCCAAATTCAACAGAACTTTCCTCATCTTATGGGGGAACTCAACACAATGGATACCATTACTTCCTAAGGGAGGAGAATTGATCCAGGTGCATATCGGTGCCCCCCCAACATCTTCCAACTAGTTCACATACATTTTTCATCTTGACATTTTGTTTTCTATCTTTTTGGGTCTTAAACTTTCGAGGTCATTTTGAGGCCCTAAACAACGTTTTTTGGGCTCGCCCAGTCACAATATAGACAAAGTCAAAGTGTGAAAACAACATGTGTAGTCCTTGGATATACCTTTCCAATGGGATATTGTGCACCTAAAACGGAGATCGTATGCAAAAATTACGACCCTGGGAAGTTGATGTACCAACTTACCCCATCGAGGCCCACGTGACTTTTGACGCTTCATCTCCTAGGGTTAGATTTTTGGATGTCTAGAGTTTTCTGATTACTTCTTGATGCTAAAAATTCTTGGTGGCCTCATTTTAATGTTCTCAGGCGAATGCACGTAGCTTCCACATCTCTTCTCAGAGATTATCTACCACCATTCGGGCAAGATTGTTTCATTCTGCATTTTAAAGTTTCAACATATGTCTTTATTGAATAGAAGTTAAGTTTCAATGTATCTCTGTTATTGTTCTCTGTATATCTGTGTTAATGTTATAGATCTATGTTTCATTTCATTCTTCTCATAAATCTGGATCAAGTAAAACAATATTTCTTCTGGGACGGTATGAAACAAGACATCCACACCTTTGTGGATGAATTTGATACATATCAACACAATAAGGGTAAGATTGTCAAACCTCCTGATACACACCAACCACTTTCGCTTCCACCTACTATTTGGATGGATATTTCCATGGATTTCATTGTTGTCTTACCCAAATGAGGCAATAATCCAATCATCATGGTGGTAGTGGATTGTCTTTCCAAATATGATGATTTTTGTACTCTTCAACACCCATTCACAACATCCACAATGGCTCAAATTTTTATGTATAATATCTTTAAACTCCATGGAATGCGTCATTCTATTATTTCTTATCGTGATCCCACTTTTACCAACAATTTCTGGCAAGAACTATTCGAGATCCAGGGAACTCAATTGCATATCAACACAACTTATCATCCCTAGACTTATGGCCAAACGAAAGTGGTCAACAAGTGTTTGGAAACATATTTGAGGTGTTTTTCATCTGAAAGACAACATCAGTGGGTTCAATGGTTACCCTTAGTTGAATGGTGGTACAACACCTCTTATCATACTGCCACTCGCATGACTCCTTTTGAAGCAGTCTACGAATAAAAGACACCAACGGTTCTCCCATACATGCTAGGTTTCTCCAAGGTTCAGGAGGTTGACCACAATCTTACTGTCTGCATGAACATTCTCCATACTCTCAAATACAATTTGGTAATGGCTCAAAATTGCATGAAGCAACAAGCAGATCAAGGTCATTCTGAATGTCAATTTGTTGAAGGGGATCATGTGTTTCTCCTCCTCCAACCATACATGCAGACTTCACTCAAATCCCATAAATGCCAAAAACATGCATCAAAATTTCATGGTCCTGATATTATTATCAAACACGTGGGGGCAGTGGCCTATCAATTATTTTTTCCCAGACACGCCAAGCGACATACTCTTTTTCATGTCTCATGCTTGAAGAAAGCGATTGGCACCAAATTCCACACCCATACCAACCTACCGGAGTTGGATGAAGAAGGTTCCATTTGGTTGTAGCCACAAGCTATATTGGACCAGAGAGAGTGTCATCTCTGTCAACGCACCATCAAGAAATTTTTGGTTCACTCGAAGGATAATCCACCAGAAGATGCCACCTGGGAACCAACTACCACTCTACAACAGTTTCCTCATATTAATCCTTGAGGACAGGGCTCTATTTCAAGGGGGAGGGCATGTTAGGGACCTAATCCCCCACATAGATAAAATAATATATTTTCCATGTAATAAAGGCTGACATTAGTTAATAAGGCATAAATATATTTTGCATGTAATAAAGGTCGACATTAGTCAGTAAGGCCTATTTAATAAATGTGAACAAGTCAATGTAAGAAGACCTAATAGATGCTTTCGCTTCTAAAAAGATCTTCCTCTAGACTGTTCTTTAGAAGATAGAATTAGCATAAATAAGAGTAGGAGGCATGAGAAATCTTGTCTTGAGAATTATTGTAATAGATCTCTACTCTGCTAGAGGTTTCCCCCTCGAAGATGAAAGTGAACATTGCTTTCTTTGAATAAAGTTATTATTTATGGTGTTTCTCTTCTCATATTTTGTTGTTACATTGATATTTGCTGGATATTTTTGTTTCTTCATATTATATTACATCTGGTACCTTACAACTTCTTATACATTGTTGAAAAAATTGAGAGAGAAATAAAACAACAAGAAAGCATACACATAAATGGACACTAGAGATTTACCCTGGAAGCCCTTAACTAGAAGAACCAACACCTTCATAGACATCTATTAACCTTGGCCAAACTGTCCAATCCAAGACAACACCAGCTAACTGAGGCTCCATACAATGGATTATCTCTAGCCATTAAATATGCCTCATCAATTACAACCCTAATTATTTTACCAAAATTAGATTATAATGAAAAAACATGCCTAACCTCAAGATAGCCATGCAAAGACATGCATATTCATGTGAATATATGCATGGAAATTAATAGCCATGCAAAGACATGCATGGTGTGAATATAACCATGCAAAGAATCACATCAAATACCATGGGAAAATACCATGTGTTTCCCAATACCATAGGCCCGTAAACCACTAATGGTTAACCCAAAAATGAATGAATCAATGACTCTATGATTGAGTCAAGATTAACCCAACATTCCCCCCTTTAAACTTGACTTCGATTAAACACCTACCCCCCTCAAAGTTTATAAACTGGGTATCATGAATACACCATGCCCCATTTTTCATTGCAAACATCCTTCCTACTCCAACTACAATTACATAGACCAAGAACTTACTTTACTATTGTATGGAGGAGCACATGATGTGTCGAGTACTTGTTTTACTATTGTATGCAGGAGCACATGATGCAAGAACCATCTACTAGTTTCTTTACCAATATCCCTCCTTGCTCCAACTGCAGTGATCCAAAGCACTCATTCAACGAGTGCTTCTTCCTTAATTCATTCCCTCCTATGATCCATGTCGATCCACTGTATGAACAAGCAAATGATGCAAGAAGCACATGTACGAACATCCCTCCCTATTCCAAATACAGTGAGCCGAAGAACTCATTCATTGAGTACTTCATCCTCAATGCACTTCTTCCTATGCTCCATTTCCATCTGTCATTCACCATGGTTCATAAACCTATGAACCATCACTTCAATTTGTGTGCATATCTCTCTTCCACAAGTCACTTTCTTTACCAACAATTTCATAAGCATGGATCTCAACATCAAACCACTCTCGTTGGAGAGTCCAGGTCTACCCATCTCTAATACCATGTTAAAAACTAGAAGAGAAATAGAAGAACAAGAAAGCATACACATAAATGGACACTGGATATTTACCATGAAAACCCTTAACCGGGAGAACAACACCTCCATATATATCTATTAACCTTGGCCAACTGAAGCTTCTTACAATGGAGTATCTTCAACCATTAAATAGGCTTCATCAATTACAACCCTAATTCTTTTACTATAATGAGATTAAAATGCGAAAACATGCATGGCCTCAAGATAACCATGCAAAGATATGCATGGAGTAGTGATAGCCATGCGAAGACATGGATAGACATGCATAGCCATGCAAAGACATGCATGGACATGCATATCCATGCAAAGACTCACATCAAATACCATGAGAAAATACCATGGGTTACTCAATACCATGGGCATGTAAACAACTAACAGTAAACCCAATAATGACTTAATCAACAACTCTATGATCGAGTCAAGATTAACCCAACACCTATGTGGCTACCTCAAGTATAATATGAGGAAAATTATACTTGAGGTAACCATATATCTCAAGTATAATATGAGGGAAATGTATAATTCCTAGAGTGCTTAACAGGTGGTATTTAAAAAAAAAAAAACATATTTCAATGTCGACCATATTAGTATAAATAAATTATTTCAATGTCCACCTTAAGTAAAAATATTTTAATCCAAAACACACACCATATATATATATATATATATATATATATATAAGAGAGAGAGAGAGAGGAGGGATCTAGGTCCATGAGGTGAGAGAGAGAGAGAGAGAGAGAGAGAGAGAGAGAGAGAGAGAGGAGAGGGATCAAGTCCCTTGAGGTGAAGAACTCTTTTTAAATTGAAAAAACTTGAGGAAAGGTGAGCACTTCAAAGGATTTAATCCATATCGGTGCATGATAGGTCTCAAGTTAAAATGGATCTGAACTAGTTTAGCATATTTCAAATAGAACAACTATTTATGTATATGGTTTAATTGTGTTTTCACTTTTACACGAGTTACAATAAATCAAAATACCTTATGAACACAAAACTCATTAGATTTTTTTATAAATCCTCTCTTATTTCATTAATATTAATGGTTTCAATTTACCAAATTTATATAAATACAAGTATTATGTATATCAAAATACAACCATGTGGATATGCCACAAGATAAAGCTACATTTTTGTTCCCACTCATACTTGTTTTTGTTATTCTTGATGTTCTTATGGCTAAGAAGATCTAAGATCTTTCAATATCTTAACAATATTGTTGTATTCTAGAAGACATATTCTACAACATTTGATGACGGCTTCTTCAATGAGGGCTTCTTCTATTGTGTTTTTTAATATTCTTTTGAAAATAAATTGAATTGGCTACTTGAATATGGATTGGATTAAGTTTTGTTTTGATTAATGTCGATATGTTATTGTTCCTTGCAATGAATTTTATGATTGGGCAATGATAGGGTCTAACAATTGAGCTTTTTTATGATATATGGGAATTCTGAATGGTTACTCTATTATTCAGTGGTGTGATGATACCCTTGAAGTTGAAATACAATTTCATGAGTGGATATGGATGGATCTTCAAATCGATAATTTGTAAAGTTATATGTAAATCAAAGGGAGTTGAACTCGAAACCCCATCAAATATAACACTTCATGTCAAGGCATTTGCTAATTGAGCTTCCCCAAACTAATTTTCAACTTTTAACTTGATTTTCATCATTCTTTATTTTTTAATTATTTGTTTATTAATTAAGATGAAATTTAAATATATGATTAATTTTTGAATTTTTCCTTTTTATATTTAATTTTTTTTAACTTTAAAATATATGTTTTTACCTTACTTTTAATTTGATTTTGGCTATCATCATTTTGTATCCTTAAAACATTAAACAATTTTTACTAACAAAACAAATACTTTAAATTAAACAATATAATAATATATAAATACTTTAAATTAAACAATATAATGCTAATGCTAGGATCACTATGATTTCACTATGTAATTTTTTTCATTTTTACCTTCTTGATTTTTAACTTTTTAACGATTTTGACCATTCTATTTTTCTAGCCTTAATCTATTAATCATTTTTCACTTAAAAACAGATGCTTTGGATTAAACAATATGATAACTATGGTTTGATAGCTACTGAAGATTCTTCAGGTATATAACTATAATTTGATAAAAACAGATGCTTTGTATTAAACAATATGAGAACTATGGTTTTGATAGCTACTGAAGATTCTTCAGGTATATAACTATGGTTTGATAAAAACATATGCTTTGGATTAAACAATATCATAACTATGGTTTGATAGCTACTCAAGATTCTTCAGGTATATAACTATGGTTTGATAAAAACAGATGCTTTGGATTAAACAATATGAGAACTATGGTTTGATAGCTACTCAAGATTCTTCAGGTATATAACTATGGTTTGATAAAAACAGATGCGTTGGATTAAACAATATGATAACTATGGTTTGATCTACTGAAGATTCTTCAGGTATATAACTATGGTTTGATAGCTACTGAAGATTCTTCAGGTATATACCTAATATTTTAACAATATGATAGCTATGATTTGATCTACTGAAGATTCTTCAGGTATATAACTATGATTTGATAGCTACTGAAGATTCTTCAGGTATATACCTAAGAACTTTTTCTTTCGACCTTAAAGAGAAGTGGGGGATTTTACTTTTAATTATTATTCGTTGACCTAATATCGACCATTCTTCTCTTTTTCCGTCCTTCGCTTGCATTTTTAATCAATTTTCACCCGCAGAACCGATGCGTGGGTTCGAAAACATAACCCTCTGGTAACGGTTGTTTCCCATGGACACTTTGATGGCGACTTCTTCATGTTGAGGGACACCTGAATCGATAGAACGTTTTTTAGTGATGACTTATTTACTGTTGACTGGCACCTAAGTCGATACAACGCTTTCTTATGAAACGATATTCGATGAGTTGTACGCTGCAGATTTTCCAATGCTGGGCAGATATCTGTTCCGCGAGAATATTTGGTAATCACAACCTCTGCATATAATCGCATAAGGGATTTTTTGGACCAGGTTTGCCATGTTTATCTTTGACAAAACGTGCTATTTTGCTTCGTCGCAACTATTTCCACGGAGGCATAGAATTTACGGGTCTCACAACGACGTATTTTGTATTTGTGATAGTGATATACAAATAATTTCATTATTTTTTGAAGATCGTGTTTGAAATTACTGATTCTTTACTTTCTTTGTTTAATCATACGACGGCCTGCCGTATCTGCTGGATATTTGGATATGCAGAATAAGGAAAATGCGGAGATTGTTATGGAATCTTGAATATGTCTCCCATCACAACCCGAGGTCTGTGGTTTCCTCGGGTTATAATTTAGTTAACGATGAATATAAAAATTGTCAACGTAAAAAAATCTCGGCCATGTAACGATGCACTCCTGTATCTTCTGACGGAAATTTTGGATTGTGCTTCGACGGGAAGAGATGGTGTAGGTTGTCCCTTACAGCTGTCACCCGCCAGTAGGGTATTTCCTGTGCACAGAGCCTTTACCTATTAGTGTGCCCATCTTCTCTGTTCTAATTCGTTCCTCGCACTAAGGCTCATTGCCGGTGTATCTACAGTAACTTTCCAGTTCGCCGCACGAGCCTGTTGACTTCACAAAGTTTCTTTCTCGGCGTTTCCCGTATTCGCCGGAATTCACCGGATGAATTGAGGTAAAAAAAGAAAACATTAAAACCTTCCTTATTTCTTGATGTCTGACATTATGCTGTGAGATTTAAGTATAAACTCAGGAACAACAGTTATCATTAGCTGAATGGTGGTACAACACTTATTACCATACTGCTATTCGCATGACTCCTTTTGAAGTAATATATGGACAAAGCCACCTTCTGTTATCTCCTACATGTCAGTGTCGCGAAGCTCTAGGTGATTGACCAAGCACTTATAGTTCGAGAGGTTATTCTCTGTACCCTCAAATAGAATTTGGTCATGGCTCAGAATCGTATGAAGCAACAAGCAGATCAAGGCCGCTCAGAACATCAATTTGTTGAAGGAGACCAGGTATTTCTTCGACTGCAACCTTATAAGAAAACTTCACTCAAGGCTGAACATTGTCAGAAACTAGCACCAAAATTTTATGGTCCTTATACAGTTCTCAAGCGTGTGAGACATGTAGCCTATCACTTATCTTTGCCCAATCCTTCTAAGCTCCATCTGGTTTTTCATGTCTCTTATTTAAAGAAGGTGATTGGAACTAAGTGTCAATCTCAAACCAATCTTCTTGAGTTAGATGAAGAAGGATCCATCTGGTTGCAACCACACACAATTTTGGACCAGTGTGAGCATTGTCTTAGTCAGTGCACCATCAAGGAAGTGTTAGTCCAGTGGAAAGATACAACTCCAGTAGATTCCCCCTAGGAGCCAGCTACCATTCTACAATAATTTCCTCATCTCCAACCTTGAGGACAAGGCTAATTTTAAAGGGGAGGGCATGTTAGTGACCTAACCTCCCTAACCCCTCAAGTGGGTAGAATAATATATTTCCATGTAATAAAGGTCAATATTAATAAGGCCTAGAAATAAGAAGGAATAAGTGAAATATAAGAAGACCTAATAGAAACTTCCACTTCTAGAAGGATATTCCTCTATATTGTTCTTTTGGATAGATAGATTTAGTATAAATAGAAGTAGAGGGTATGAGAAGTTTTGTCTTGAATAATTATTGTAATAGAGATCTACTCTGCAGGAGGATTCACCCTCAAAGAGGCAAGTGAACATTGTTTCCTATCAATAAAGGTATAATTATGCTGTTGTGGTTCCATATAATTTGTTGTTCTGTTGTTATCTCTGCAGTGTTTTCGTATTATGTTTCTATCATAGTGTTATTCTCTGCATTATTTCTCTTTTTAGCTAATATAATAGACCTGATACCTTACACATCCATGCATATTTTTTATAAACACGAAGAATAAGATATATCACAAGAAAATGTTGTGCAAACAAGGACACAAGTCTATAAATTCAAAGCAAAAGAGAATGCTGAAAAAGAAAAAAAGAAAAACAAAAAGAATGTTCTAGAAACATCAAAATATAAAGCAATTGTGAATCAAATAAAGAATCCTCCATAGATTACTTATAATGTAATTGATGACTTGACTAAGTTGAAGATTACTCTCCCTTTCATGGAAGTTGTAAAAATTCCACAGAAAAGAGAAGATACTCTCAAGATTTTGGATGAGCCAACTACAAGAATTGAGGCTGATGTAACAAATTCCAATTTTCAACAAAATATCTCAAGAGTTAAACCAAGGGGTAAGGTCTTGTCGTTCTACATCACAATATAAAATCATGATGTAGTATTACACAATTGTTTGTTTGACAATGGAACGACCAACAATCTTATTCCCTTAGTAGAAATGGAAGTTATGGGAATGAGATGCATGAATTATTATGAAATCAGAGAGAGTACCTATGTGATAGATTCAAGGAAGGTCCCAACATATGGGGAAATCATATATTTATGTGTCGGGATATCTGCAACTCCTTATATTATGAACGTTTTCACTATCATTGTGGTGGATTTGCCTCCAGCTTATGAAGTAGTTCTGGTAAGATATTGGTGCTCATTAATTGGAGGTTACATCATGAATGACGAAAATTGTATGATGTTACCAAACAAAGATGGAACAATGGTAAAAGTCCCCTAAGAATCCATAACACTAGTTTATTTTAGGGAAAAAAAAACAATGAATTAATGCAAGATTACATTGATGTCGAAATTGGAAACTATGTTGTGCTTGACCCAGAGCATCCAGGTATTTCAAAACAAAAAGGATAAATTTATTTTGAAGTATTTTAGAAGATGTCTTTTGATGGTTCCTGCTCCAAATATAGAAGTGGAGTAGGGATTGTTTTCAGGAGCCTCATTTCAGTTATATATCCACACACCATAGACTTGAATTTCCTTGTACGAATAATGAAGTTGAATATGAAGCATTGATACAAGGAATGAATCTTGCACTTCAAATGATAATTGAATACATGATCATAACCAGTGATTCTCAAATGGTTTTAAATCATATAAGAAAATAGTACAAGATCAAAAAAGAAAAAATTAAATTTTATGCCAAAAGAGTAAATGAACTCATGAATTCTTTCAGTTAATTTAACATTTCTTTCATACCAAGATATAATAATCAGAAGGCATACTCACTAGCGATTTTTGCATCTTTATTCAATCCTAATGATTCACATAGACAAAATACATTCTACGTCAAAAGGATTTTTAGTCCTTTAGTTCCTGATAATAAAGATTGTCTTCATGTTTTTGAGAATGATGAGGAATTGGTTTAATTTCTTGTTGATACAAGTGATACTGTAGAGAAATCTGAAGATCAAAGTCATATACCTCTTTCAAAGGTTGCATCAATTTTGAATCTCTTTTCACAAGAGATTACCAAACCAAAGTGCCAAACTTGAAAGAAGAAGCGTCTTTTAGAAAAGTGCAGGAAAATCAAAAAATAAATATTGGCACACAAAATTCTCCAAAGTATGTATATCTTGGTACTATTTGTACTAAAAAAAGAAGTTGATCAATACACCTCTTTGTTCAAATAATATTATGATGTTTTTGCATGCACATATGATGATTTGAAGGAGTATGATAAATCAATATTTCAACATATCATACCACTGAAAGACAGAAAAAATACGGTCAGGAAAAAATTGAGGATCATGAATCCTAAATTAAAATCCCTTGTAAAAATTGAGTTGGAAAAGTTGAATAAGTCTGGTATAATCTTTCCAATTAGAGACTCAAAAATGGATTTCTAACCCTGTTATAGTAAGGAAGTGGGGAGACTCGTCTTTGTGTCGATTTTAAATATTTTAATAAGGAAAGTATCAAAGATAATTATCCCCTCCTTAACATGGAAATTCTCTTGCAACAAGTGACTAGTTTGGCTCTTATGTCTATGTTAGATGGTCTCTATAGATATAATCAAGTATTAGATGCATAGGAAGACAATCTTAAAACTGCTTTCATCACACCTTGGAATACATATGCATATGTACGTATTCCCTTTTGTTTGAAAAATGATGGAGCAACTTTTCAGAGGGAAATGGATCATGCCTTCAAAGATCTAATTGGAAAATTTATGGCTAATTATCAAGATGGTCTTATCATTCATTCCATAGTAAGATAAAAGAACATCGATCATTTAACAAAACTATTTGAGCAATCTATATTTTATGGAATATCTCTAAATCCCAAGAAATGTTTGTTTACGGTGTTAGAGGAAAATATCTTGGGACATATAGTCAATAAAGAAGAAATCTACATTGATCCAGAGAGAGTCAAATTTATCAATGAATTGAGCCCTCCAACGTCGAGGAAAGGAGTACATAAAAAATTTGGACAAGATAAACTTTGTAAGGAGGTTTTTCCTAGATTATGACACAATTTTGAAACCGATAAATGTATTTTTGAAGAAGGATCATAAATTTGAATGGACACAAGAAATTCAAAGATCATTCACTAAATCAAGCATGCAATTACTTCAGCTCCAATTCTTGTCAGTCCAAATTTTGATCAAGATTTTATCATATATTCATTTGCTTCAGAAGATATCGTTGCTTCTATTTTAACATAAAGGAGTCTGAAACAAGAAGAAATTCAAATAAGTTTTATGAGTAAAAATTTGCATGATTATGAGTTGAAATATTCAGAAATAGAGAAGCAAACTCTTTCTTCGATTAAAGCAGTGGAACACTCCAGAAATTACATCTTGTCATATCATGTTATAGCATATCTTCCAACATATCTAGTGAAAATGCTCCTTAACAAACAATTGAGAGAAGGGAAATGGGAAAACCGACTGACAAAAATTCAAGAATATGACATTGAGATCAAGCCATTGAAAGCAATCAAAGGATAAGGGTTGTGAAAACTTATGGCAGGGATTGATTCACTAAATGGGGTTATATCAATTTCAATGGAATCTTATTCATCCATGATAGAGTCATATAATGATATCATTTTCTATCTAAACTCTGGCCAATTTCCAAATGGTATATCTTCAAAAGAAAGAAGGGCACTAAATATGAAGGAAAACCAATCTATACTAGTTGTTGAAATACTTTTTTGAACAAATTTTGATGGAATGCTACTAAGATGTATTGATTCAATGAAATCCCAAAAATGTGTTTGTTGAATTTCATGAAGGCATTTGTGGAGGACATTTTGCACCTACATCTAGAACACATAGAATTATGAGAGCGATCTATTATTGGCCAACCATTTTTAAAGATTCATATGCAATGATTCGAGAGTGTATTTCTTGCCAAATATTTTCTAGAAAAATGAAAAGAGTGGAAATGTTGTTGTAGTCTATAAAAATTGAAGAACATTTTGTACAATGTGGATTTGATGTCATTGGCCCAATTAATCCTAAATCCAGCAAAGACCATTCTTATATTCTTACTGCAACTGACTATTTTACAAAGTGGCAAGAATTTGTAGCCCTCAAGAAGGTTGATTCTGAAGAGCTCATAAATTTCCTCAAAGAGAATATTTTATCAAGATTTGGAGTTCCAAAGAAATTTATCACAGACAATGTATCAATATTTATCGGGTCAAAGTTTACCAAATTTTGTGGGTAATTTGATATTATAATGGGACAATCTTCAAACTATTATCCCAAGGGAAATGGTTTAGTTGAATCTACAAAAAAATAATTGATCCAAATCCTTCATAAAAAATTTGATGTGAATCAAAGAAACTAGCATACAAAGTTAATGGATACATTATGGGACATGTTATCCCCCATTTCTAGGTATAACTAAAGAGATGATGTATCGAGGCCCTCAGGTTGTAGACATGGAGTATCGAGATGCAAATGAGAAGGCAGGCGTCCCTATCATACTAGGCATCACAATTCGTTTGATGGAAGCAAAATCCACCACACCTTCTTGTCCCACAGAGGACATCAGGTCTTGCTCCATGAGGTAACAAGTTTGGTATTATGGTAAGTGTCATTTTAATATTTGAAGCATTTAAACATGTTGCAAAGGATAATTTCTTTATTTTGAAAACATTTTCTTGGAAATTATGGTTTTTTCCCTATTTCACCTTGGTGAGTGTCATTGTTTCCTAGTAAGTGGCCACCCTCAGTGAAAGGGTTTCTACTAGGGGGTTTCCTTAAAGGGTCATTTTACCATTCCCACTCATAATTTCCACCTTCCATCACTTATTCCCCTTTGTCACCCTACCTTTTAGGTTTTTGGGCTTATTAACCCAAGAAGGTCGTGTACCTCATTTCATGGGAAGAAGGGGCCATTAGACTCGGAGGTTCCCTAACAAAAGAATCATGCAATAAAGGCTAACTCTGGGATCCCGAGAGAAATGAAACACTTCTCAAAAAATAAGAGGGACCCATAAAATAACTAATTAATCAATTACTTAAACTTTTAAAGTTAGAGCATTTGTGGGCTATCCATTTCTTTTTTAGTGCCCCTTATTGACTTCAACTTGGAAAGGCATGAAAACCAAGGTAGTGCATATGTGGGCTATGAATTTCATTTTAGTGCCCCTTATTTTCTTCAACTTGGTGAAAAATGAAAATTAAATGGCTAATAAATGGTTTGGAAAATATATTCCTTCAAAACAAAAAGAGAAAACAAATGTGGCTAGCCCTCAACAAAGGCACCCAAAAAAAATACGAGCCCTTGTATGTCATGAAACCCCATACCTAGAAGTTTAACCCCATTCACATCACATTCACTGCATGAATTAGAGAGGTTTCTATGTGGAAATATCCCCTACTTGAGGAATTGGTTTACCTAATAGGGCACTATGACACCCCTCCCATATCTAAATTTGGCAATTTGTATAAGGTCTTTGAGCATTTGTTTATTTTGAAAAGGTGAGATTTGATGCACATGTCTGGGTGGTTATTTTATTATATATGGCTTAATCAGCATGATAGTGTGACTTGTGGACCCTTGTAGGGTGTACTTATTTGTCTTTGTAGGTCCCTGATAGGTGAAACCTTGATCGTGAAGGCACAAGGTCACTTGGACCTTCATTTGGGGCATGAATCCCATAGGTTGGATAATGTGTTCCCTTCTCTTTGGACACATGGACAATGAACATTTCCTTTGGAGGAATGAGAGGACACCTTGGAGAAGAATACTAGCCCTTACATTTCCCAATGTTTTTCCTTGAAGGTTCAAAACATCACATCCTAGGGCATGACGTCATACTTGGAGGGATAGGGTTTTGGTGGTGTTGGATAGTTTGATGATGACTTGGAACATGTTGATGAAGGAACACCATTGCACATGAATATATGGCTTTTGGAGGCCCAACATCTCCCTCAATAACCTCAATGTCTTGCTTCTTATGCCGAAACATCACCCCTAGGGGGTATGCCTTCATATTTTAGGGATTTCTTCTTTTAAAAATTGAAATTCTAATTTGTAAAGGGGAAAATTGAGGAGGTCAGCCTCCCTAATTTTGTTTTACCCTAAATATGTGGAAAAATTGGTTTTACAAGGTCTTGTATAAATAAATTCCTTGTCACTTTAATTTTAGAGATATCACACTTAAGAATTACATATTGCTTGGCTAAAATTTTGGCCCTACTTGGGAAATTCACACTTTATCTCTCTTATGCAATTTTGGATGCCACTACTTGTCTATTGCAGGAATAGGCTAGGTGTTATATCTTTGATGTCTTTTTATTGCTCATGTGATTGGATATTCTTGGTAATGAAGGGTTTATCTTGCTATCTCTTGGATTAGGTAAGGAATTTATGCTATGTGTTGTTTCTTTCTTTGTTGCAAGGTTAATTGTTTTAAAATCTTGGAGGAGTATAACGGAATACACCCTCCTCCAAGATCTATCATTTTTTTCATTGAGTAAGCTACTTTGCAAAGTTTTCTAGGAGGAGTAAAAAGGATTACACCCTCCTATATTTACCTTGATAGTTGTGTTTTCTCTAGGGAGTAAAAAGGATTACACCCCTAGAGAGGTAACACAACTAGAGTTTACAAAAAGAAACTCCATAACCCAATTGATGAGCCACTAGTCTAATTTGCATTGGAGAAATAAAATCATTGGATTGGTATGCGTGAATTATTGATATATTTCAATTGTCTAAGTTAGAATTGATTTCACTTGTTATAAGAATCATTATGCCCTAAGGCCATCTTGTTTAGCATAGTGATTCTATTTTATACTTTATATTTGTATACCATCACTACTATGCATGCATGCATTCCAAAGAAGAGCTCATTGTTAGTTCACTTTTCTTAATTATGGAATGTTATGTCCTATATGAGTGTGTATCACTCATTCATTGTAGTATTCGATCATTGATTATCTCATTAGAGCAGTGTGAATATATTTTCTCATTCTTCCATCTTGAATCTATTATCCTTTTCTTGATCATTTTTGTTTTTACTTTCTTTAACTAGGTGTCGTATGCAAGTTTCTATGAAACATTGACATGGTATCAGAGTCGAGCCACTTGGAGAAAAATAGACAAGCCAAAGAAGAGGGAAATCGAAGTTTCAGTGAGAATAATATGTGTATCTAATAGTTTTTCATCCTCTCCCTGTCGAAAAGTGAAACATTAGCAAAGTGTTCCACCCTCTACTTGTCGTAAGGTGCTACAATCGCAGACACACTTATAAAATTGGAAATTTTTGGACAGTGTCGTGGCCATTTTTCACAATTTTTGAAAGTGTCCACAGTCTAGCCTTACACAGGGTGTGACACTTCCCAAGTGTCTCACTATATCCTTCATACAGATTGAAATAGTGTCTCACTGTAGCCTTCAAACATGGTGATAAACTCTTGAAAAAGTGTTTTTTCGGTGATTTCTCAAGCAAAATTTTCTTGGTTTTCTTAGAACTAATAAGAGGAATGGATACGACACCAATTATTCAGTCAAATTTGGTGATAATACTCACACCATACAATTATTTTGAATGGAATCTTAAGGATGAATTCCAACTTAGAAGGAAAGGATTGTACAATTTGATGATCGCAACAGAAACAAAACCTACATCAGCAATTGAGAAGACTAGATGGGTGAATCGTAAGGATGAGGCCACATGACTTCTTCTTGAATTAATTTCTGTTGATTTATGGTTTCATATTGCCACATGCAAGACTCCAAAAAATATATGTACAACTGATTCGAGATATTTTCATCGTGAATTATAAGGAATTGCATTAAATGAGCATAAATTAAAGTGCACCATTAAAGAAGGAAAAACTAAAAAATGAAGAGACATAAGCATCATATTTGAACACAAAAACTTGATAACAGAGTTCGTCCCTAGTGGAATACGTCTCTGGGTCCTTCTCTCAAATGGGTAGTGTTAGCACTAGAAGTCACCTTTAGATTGCATTGAAGGTAAGCCCAGTATCCATCAATTTATATGTCACAATGAATAATTTGAAAGGGGTCAAATGGGCACAGACTCAAGATAATATTGTTTTAACTCAAAAAAATGGACTAGCATGCACAAGCAGTTGAGGTCTTGATCCAATTCAATCAGTAAGTTGTAGTAAAGGTGAGTAGGAGTAATAATAGGTGAGGAGAGTGTAAAGGTCTACTATAGACATCAGGTCTTCAAGCAACCTAAGGAGGAAAAACTCTTAAAACAAGATCCTCTTGGATTTAGAGCTTCAAGAAACTAAAGAATGTTATAACAGGACTATAATCAAACATCCATCACAATGCAGATATAAAAATCCACGTGAATCCATCAATCATGGACACTTTAGTATCAGAGGCAAATGAGATGAAGAAGAAAGTTGACTTTCATTAAACAAGAAGTCTCAACTCAAAATACATAACCAGAGAACCATAGCTTCATCAAAACTTTACAATACGGGAGCTTTGCTCAACCATCGACCATAAAAAAAATATAAAAAATGCACACTTATACTTAGAACTGCCTCCAACTGCCAGAGGCGTGATCAAGTCAAAGATTTTAAGGCTTTACGTCGACGAGTTCTCTGTCAGACTGTGCATGCAGTCTTTAGTCAGACTGCCCATGCAGTCTTCTGTCAGACTGCCCATGCAGTCTTCTGTCAGACACGATCTCTGGTCAGTCTAGGCTGACAGTCTACCTCCACAACCGGTCCTTTCTTGCTTTCCATTTATGAAAGGAGACGATTTTTCAACCACCTCCTTCCCTTTCATTAACTACCTACATCAGGATTAGGACAGGCTTGAGTCAACTTGGCATATGGAAAACATGCTAACCGCACCCCTGAATATCTGCCACATGTTATTTGTTAGGCCTTTGCAGAGAGAAATGACAGGAGAACGTGGAGGAAGGCGAGGACGAGTATCCAAGGTGATGGCGCAAACTCACATAGAATGATGAATGAAAGATGGCCAGGCGAAAGGGAGCAGGTGGTGGTGACTAGGAAAGTGTGGGTGCCAGTATACAGGACATGAGGTGTAAAGGTGTGAGGGTGATGTGGCAAAGGGAGAGGACGTGGAGGCAGAGGGGAGTGACATGTCAGGGGTAAACGATGATAACGGTGGAGGGGAAATGGAGTGGGAGTGGAAGACAGATGTTGGGAGATTAGAGGGGGGAGAAAAGACAGTGGATAGGGACAAGCATGTGGTTGAGCGAGTGGAGGATAGGTATTGGTAGGAGCCCATTCAATATTGGGAGGTAGTAATGTGGTTATCTCGGAGGGGGGGCAGGCGATAAGTGGTAAATCGCAAGGGGGGTCCGAGTACTAAGGATGAAACACATCTGTGGGGGGACCACGCTAGAAAACCACCAATTTGGACCCCCCCCCCACTAAAGGAAGAAGGTCGAGGGGAGTCTGATATGAGATGTGGACCATAGATCTGAGCGCGCTATGCTCAACCATTGATATCTACATGCTCCTTAGCACAACGCGCCAAAACATCAAATCGACCAAGAACTTAGGATAAAAAACCAAAAGTGGGTCGCGCTACGACCCTTTCCTGCATTTTTTCACCAAGGGGTTATTCCTAAGGGAAAAACACCCTTCTATAAAAAATGTGTGCTAACATTAGGCTCCATGGGGGATAGAGACCTCCCTGTGTGGCTCTAAGAACTTCAGTAGTTTTAGTGCTTGATCCATTGGGCTATGGAGTCAAATACTAAAACAAAAGGAGGATGGTATTTACAATGGTGAGAAAAATCCATTATGGCTTAAGAAAATAACTTTTTCAGAAAATGCCCATTTAGAGGGCCACCAAAAACTTCAGCATCCTCCAAATTCTGCAACTTCTAAGTGTTATTTGAAAATGCCTCAGAAAATTTGAAGGGGCCAATCCACAATGATTCAAATTTACCATGTTTCCTTTGTCCTTCTTGGGCGCATCCCATTTGATTACTAGATCTCCCAGCTGGAAATCTTCTTTACTTACTTTCCTGTCAAAAGCCTGCTTGATCTTCTACTGATGGTCATGTGCTTTGTCCATTAACAATTCTCTAGTCTGATGCACTTTTACCAGCTGTTGTATTCTTCTGATCATATAATCATGTTCTCATTAGTAGTCTTGGAATAATTTTTTCATAGCCAAGGCAAGGTGAGAAGGAAAAATGGCCTCAACTCCATACACGAGATGAAAAGGAGAGACACCAAAAGACCTCTTTGTTGTCACTCTGTCAGCCCACAAAGAAAATTTGAGCTTTGAATCCCATGCTTTCTTGTTTTCCTCTAACAATCTTTTGATGATATTTATAAGGATCTTGTTAGAAGACTCTTCCAGTCCATTCCCTTGGGGGTAGTAAGGAGTAGAGTGAATCAAATTGATTCCAAATTGCTCACAGAACCGGATCAATGGTTTAGCCTTGAAATATGTAGTGTTATCAGTGACAATTATGTTTGGACAACCAAATCTTGCCATAATGTCCTCAAGAAAAACAATGATTACTTTTTAGGAAGGACTCCTTGTGGGGATGGATTCTATCCACTTGGTAAAGTAATCATTGGCAATCAAGATCCACCTATGTTGGCCACTTGAAGTAGGATGAATTTCCCCAATAAAATCTAGACCCCACTGCTGAAAGGGTCCTGAAGCTACCACATGCCTCAATGGAAAAAAATTGAGTTGTTGCTTTCCTGAGAATTCCTGACACTTAACACAAACCCTGATCTTTGCACAAACATCGGTGAATAGACTGGGCTAGAAATAACAACTCAATTTTTTAGTCCCCCAAACCCTGACAGTTTATGTGGGGGACATTAGTTCTCGAGAAATAATGTCCCCCACATAAACTGTCATGAAAATCAAACATAATCTTTTGGGCCTCTTGTGGGTCTAAACATCTCAACAACACCCCTAGAGGGTCTTTCCAATACAAGACTTGATCAATAAGATAATATCTAATTGTTTTGATATTTAAATCTCTTACCTTGTTCTTTTCCATAACATCAAGAGGTCACATCTTTTGTAGAAAAAATATAATATCCTTGCACCAGGTACATCCTACCAATGGAGGGTTGACTTGAAAACTGTTATCAAACAACTCATCTTGCTAATTTTCTAAGCAAGTGTTGATGAAATTAACCCCCAAATCCTTGAAATTAGATTCAGCCAGCATCCTAGCTAAACCTTAGCCTTTAACCAACTTGGTGGGATTTATTTCAAGATAAAATTCAAATATGTTGGCAATCCACTTGCTCCTCCTTCCATCTATGTCAAGCTGAATGAGAATCTCCTTCACAGAAGATGAAGGGACATATGTAATTAACTTTGAATGTAGAACATAGAACCTGAAAGCTTTGAGGGATTTAACCATAGAATAGGCATGTTTTTCCATGATGTCATATTTTATCTCAGCATCTCTCAATCCCCTAGTGAAAAAGGCAATGGGATGCTCTAACCCTTCAACATTCTTTTGTAGTAAAACAATTGCCACCGTGTCAAATGAATCAAAGGAAAAGATCAAGAAATATTTGGAGTAGTAAGGAATGATAAGCATAGGTGCTTCATTCAAGGCCTTCTTTATTTGATCGAAAGAATTATGAGGTTCAACAGTCCATTTGATTTCATTTCCCTTCCTCAACATCACTGTAATATGCTTTACTAATTCAACAAAATTAGAAACAAACCTTCTTAAGAAATTAATATTTCTCGAGAAATAATGAACTTATTTCTTGGATCTAGGGAGTGACAAGGTTTGGATAGCTTCTACCCTGCTTGAATCAATCCTGACCCCCTTAGTTGAGACTATGTGCCCCAACATTTTTCCCTCCTTCATGGCAAACAATGATTTTTTGGGATTTAGGGAGCGACCATATTTTCTTCATTTCAAGAAGACCCTCCTCACATGATAACAATGCTCCTTATAAAACCTGGAGAATATTGTGATGTAATTCAGATAGATTACTACACACTTGTATTTTTCTCCAATAAAGGCTATGTCCAAGGTTTGCTGAAAGGTTTCCCCTGCGTTAATCAATCCAAAGGGAATATTAGCATACATAAATGTATCCCAAGGAGTAGTGAAGGTTGTCTTCTCTTTGTCTTCAGGAAGAACAGAGATCTGATTATAGCCAGAGAAGCCATCAATCATGGATATCCTAGATTCACCTTTCACCCTCTACAATATGTGCTCCATATTTGGCAAGGGTTAATTATCCTTCTTAGAGATTCTATTCATGTTCCATAAATCAACACACAGTCTGATTTCTCCATTCTTCTTTCTCACTAGGACCAGGTTGGCTACCCATTCAGAATATCTCAAAGGGATAATGATTTGGGTGTCCAAAAACTTCTTTACTTCCCTTTTCATAATAGGCAACAACATGGGGTTTATCTGTCTGAGTTTCTGCCTAAATGGTTTTGCCTCTTCTTTCAAGCGAATTTTGTGCTCAATGATACTTGTGTTGTATGTTCTAAGATCTTCATATGTCCAGGAAAACACATCAACAAACTCTTTTAACAACTCAGCATATTCATCCCTTTGTTTCCTTGACAAGCTACTTGACAACTTGAAAAATCTTGGATCATTCTTTGTACCAATATTTCACTTAGTTACACCAGCATCATCAGTTGAGACTTTACCCTTTACTACCATAACATTCCTGTCAAAAAGTTTTTCCAAAGGAACCAGTCCCTTTGGAATATAATTTCTAGGAAGCTAAACAATATGATGATTAGCAATTTTATTTAGAAAAACATGAGCATGAGGATTACTTTCAGGATCATGATCTTGATCAATATGTAATGCAAAAAACTCGTCAACAGTCTCAAAAAATATTTTGATCTCATGATCATCCTCAAACACTTTCCAATGCTTGACATTGTCAGGTATAGAGGTTCTATATTTCACTTCTACCTCATACTTGAGTTTAGGTGGCATAGGGACTCTGAAATTACTTGTTGAGATAGCCAAAGAATCAGCCATGGTATTCTCTTCTCTTGGGACAAATGAAATGTTGAAAGCTAAGAAAACAATGTCAACCAAGTCCCACACTTCATTTCTATAAGCTCTTAGCTGCCTAGGGTGCTTATCTTGATAAATGTTTTTGATCTGATGTACAATTAATTCAACATCCCCAAATAATAATATCTCTTCAATCCCCATGTCTCTTGCAACCCTCAAACCCAAGACAAGAGCTTCATAATCTGCCACATTATTGGTAGTTTCAAATTCTAACTTGTAGGACAAAGATATAGTATCTTGAGTAGGTGAAACAAATACCACTCTAGCACCAACACCCTCCCTAGAAGAGGCTCCATCAAAGTACATCTTCCAAACAAAGGTGATTGGAGGAGAATATTTACAAAGAGTAACGGAACGCTTTCTGATTTCAAGAGGAGGTTCAGGAGTATCAGTGAGCTGCAGTAAAATGGATCCTAAATCAGTGTCAAGTGAAAATATAGGATGGTTGGTGGGGTTTGCTTCATCACTAATAATGTAGGCCAACTAAGCTTCCCTGTAAATCCTTCTATGTTCCCCCCCAAACACAGGAATGGTAGCATAAGTGAGTTCCATCTGCAAGGTTCCCCCAAGTATTTTTATCCAAGATCTTGACAAGAGCATGTTAAACTTGGGGGGAACATCAGCTACCACGATATCCATGACCACACTTTTCATGGGAAACTGAAACAAGGTCACAACCAAATCTTTGATGACCCCAAGACACTTCACTTTCCTAGAGTAAAAAGAATATAAGTCATGGTAATTCTTTGTGATTTCCAATTCAAGTTCATCCATGACAGTTTTTGGCATGAGATTATGAGATGCCCTAGAGTAGATCAAATAGTTATGCAACACCTTATCATGTATGTTCAATGATGTATATAAAGGGGGGGATGAATCATCTATGTATTCCACCAAGGGTCCCAGTATGAAAACATGATTTTCATCTTGGATATTTACCGAATCAGTGGCATGAGATGAAGGCTCAAACTGCAACAACTTAGAGAGGCACATTTTGAAATATCCATGCTTGAACAGCTCTGAAAGGGGTATAGAGATTCTATTTTTTTGAATTTCATGCTCAAAGTTGAAAGAGGAGAGGGGCTTTAGAATTTCTCGCACTTCTAGGACATGAATTTTGGCCACTGGTGAGGGGTTTTGTGCCCTCTTTTCCTTGCTTCTGTCAACTACATATTTAGCAGGATTTTCTACTCTGGTAGGTTGATCAGGGATGTCAGAATTTCCTTGTTTCTTCTTAGACCTGAGGTTATATTTATTTGGATTGTTGTTGGGCTTTTCCCCCTTACTCAGATCATTTAATTATTTGTCATTGAGAGACCTTGTATGCAGATTGGGTTAAATGGGGAAATGAGGAGGTGTTTACAAGACAATGGATTTCAAGATCAACCTCTTCTTCCTCTCCTTCTTCATCAACAATAAGGTTATTTTGGAGAGGGTCCTAAATTATCTGATCATCCCTATCTCTATTTATTTAATCTCTTTGGATAATCTGAGGGGTGTTATTTGGTCTTCTGAAGTTACCCCTATTTTCATCATTAGGGGGATTTCTATAGTTTTGCTTTCCTTCCAATTTCAACCTTTCCACCTCAGCAGAAATTGACTTTACCATCTTGGTCAATTCATCTACTTGAGGGTGGGAAGCTGAGGAACCAGAGGTTGAATCTTCATACCTCCCCTTTCCTCTGTCTCTATCAGCCTTACTTCTAAGTTTGCCAACTGCCAATATATTGGACTCCACTTCCAGGGTTGTGTCTTGCATATGAGCCAAGGAAGTAACTCTTCTTTCTCTTAACAGGAGGAAAAAATCAGGTCGACAACACTAGCATAAGTAATTTTGGCATAGGTTTATGTGGGTTTAATCTCAATAGGAATATTATTATACATTTTATTAAACCTCTTTGAAAATTTAGAAATAGATTCCCCTTCTTTTTTCTTAAGTGATCCAAACTCTGTAATATAGTAAAGGAAATCTTTTTTTTCCCCCCAGTGTCTTAATAATGTGTCATATAGGGATTCAATACCATCAATAGATCCAGGATCCAAGGCCCTAAACCACTTCCTAGCCTCTCCATCAAGGATATGAACAAAAATTCTCATCCATACATCTTAATCTACAATGACATAATTGTTTGCATAACTATAAAAGGCTGTAAGGTCTTCCTTTGCAGTTATATCTCCCTCACCCATGAACTTGGGCAACTTCTTGAGGTAGCCACCAGTTGGGAGAGCATTCAGAGGCTGAAGCAGGACAAGAGGGGCATATCTAGCAGCCACTATGGCATCCAATATGTTCCTAGGGGGATTAGCACCTGCCATCGGGATGTGAACTGGAGGAGAACCAAGAGGGGATGGTGTTCAGACAAGTGAGACTGGGACATTGTTTATAGGCGTAATGGGGAAAAGCTGAGGATTTGGAGAAGAGGCTATAGGTCTCAACGGAACAAAGGTTTCCTCTTCTATAAATGCAACAACTCTAATAGGGGGAGGAGTGGTAAAACCCGGAGTGGGAAAATCTTCTGAGGTCCTAGGTTTAAACCACGGTATAACTTTAGGGGAAACATGAGTGTCAAATTTTTCTCCTTCCAAACTGAGACCAGGAGGGGAGAAATCAATAGGAACACTCCCAAAATTTAAACTTCTAGAAACTCCAACAGATGGTATAACATGAAAATGAGAAGAAAATAATGGAGTTTCTAAAGAAGGACTATGAAAGTTACCAAAAATACCTGCTACAGCAGTTGAAGTACCTTCCTGAGGGGTCTTTCTTTTTCTGATAATTTTCTTTGGGTCAGCTTCAGGTGTTGCTAGAGGCAGCTGTGGAGTAGACCTTGTGTGTTTGCCTTTTGGAGCCACAATTGAAATAGTGGAGTCGAAACAGTGGAGTCGTCAGGTGCAAGTTGCAATATTCAATGTACTAAGCTCTTATGCACCTTCAGAATCAATATGATTTATCGTTCAATCCCAGGGAAAAGTCTTCAATTCGTTCCCCGACAACAATTCCATAAATGTTAGCACTACAATTAACCTTCATATTGCATTGAAGGTAAACCCAGTACCCATCAGTTTATATGTCACAATGAATAATTTTAAAGGGGTCAAATGGGAGCAGACTCAAGATAATATCGTTTTAACTCAGAAAACTAGACCAACATGCACAAGAAGTTGAGGTCTTGATCAACTTCATTCAATAATTTGTAGTAAAGGTGAGTAGGAGGAAGAATATGTGAGGAGAGTGTAAAGGTATGCTATGGAAATTAGGTATTCAAGCATCCTACGGAGGAAAAACTCAGAAAATAATATCTTGTTGGATTTAGAGCTTCAAGAAACTAAAGAAAATTATAATAGGACTGTAATCAAACATCCATCACAATGCAGCTATAACAATCCACATGAATCCTTCAATCATGGACACTTTAGTATCAGAGGAAAATGAGATGAAGAAAGTTGGCTTTCGTTAAACAATAAGTCTCAACTCAAAATACATAACTAGAGAATGAGAGCTTCATCAAAACTTTACAATATGGGAACCTTTCTCAACCATCGACCATAACAAAATATAAAAGATGCACACTTATACTAAGAACTACATCCAAATGCCAGAGGCGCGATCAAGTCAAATCTTTTAAGGATTTACGTCAGCGAGTTCTCTATCAGACTATGCATGCAATCTTTAGTCAGACTGCCCATGCAGTCTTCTGTCAAACTCGATCTATGGTCAGTCTGGGCTGACATTCTACCTCCACGATCGGTCCTTTATGGATTTCCATTTATGGAAGGAGACGATGTTTCAACCACCTTCTTCCCTTTCATTAACTACCTACATCGGGATCAGGACAGGCTTGAGTCAACTTGGCATTTAGAAAATGTGTTGACCACACCTATGAATATCGACCACCTGTTCTTTGTTAGGCCTTTGTAGAGAGAACCGACAGACAAACGTGGAGGAAGGCAAGGATGAGTAGGTGAGGCGATGGCGCAAACTCGCATGGAACGACGAGTTAAATATGGCAAGGTGGAAGGATGCAGGTGGTCGTGACTGGGAAAGTATGGGCACCAGTATATAGGAGATGAGGTGTAAAGGCACGAGGGTGATGTGGAAAAGGGAGAGGATGTGGAGGCAGACAGAAGTGACAGGTCAGGGGTGACATGGAGTGGGAGTGGAAGACAGATTTCAAGATATAAGAGGGGGGAGAAAAGACAGTGGACAGGGACAGGTGTGCGGTCGGGCGAGTGGAGGACAGGTGTTGGAAGGAGCTCGGGCAGTATTGGGAGNCTAAGGAGGAGACACATCTAAGGGGGGCCCGCGACAGAAAATCACCAACTCAGACTCTTCCCTATTAAAGGTAGAAGGTTGGGGGGTACGATATGATATGTGGACCGTAGATCTAAGAACACTATGCTCAGTCGCTGATATCTACGTGTCCTTAGCACAACATGCCAAAACATCAAATCGACCAAGAACTTAGGATAAAAAACCAAAAGTGGGTCGTGCTACAACTTTTTCCTACATTTTTTCTCCAAGGGATTATCCCTAAGGGAAAAACACCCTTCTATAAAAAAGGTGTGCTACCAGGTAGGATCTTTCATTAACGCAACAAAAGAATTTGGAAAAATATGTAAGTATACCTCATTCTGAAATCAAGCTGCAAAAATAATGCTCAAATCATAAAACAGACAGGACCACTGAATTCATGGCATTGAATTACACAAAAATGATTGTATCCACACCTCGATCCGTCTCTGGAACTCCTAAGTCCAAGAAAAAATTCATCTCAGTTTATGTGCCCTATGCAACCTGCAATAATGAATGTACTTGCATCGTTTTCCATGCCAAAATGGTAGTACGGTACACACACCTTTCTTGAGTGGCTAGGAAGATGAATAATTTAAGAATTGTTGGTGGTGTTGGTTATAATGTAATGGCCCGTGACTTGTTTTTTAGGGCGGATATGCTAAGGCACATCTGTGGGAGGAGGTCCTGGGGTCAAACCCCGCAGACTACCCTTTTGGGCTTTGTATTGTTACATTGTATATATTTAAATGTATGTTCCATGAGTTTTAGTGTTTTCGCTAGAACCATATCCAAACGACGTAAACTGTGGATAGGTTTGGCATGGTGCGACATATTTGGCAGACCCGCCAAACTATTTTTTCTAAAAAAAAATTCACGGGTTGTCATTGGGCTTTTCCCACCTGCCACATGGTAGCCTCTGATTGGGCCACATGGTAGCCTCTCACAGATCCAAATTTCCACCTAACAAGTCAACATGCCATGTTATCATTCCATGTTAGTGTATAGATTGTATGGACTGCCATGTGGCACAATCCTATTGATCCATGGATTGGTCCAAAAACGCCAAACCTGGGTGACACATGGCATCCTCTAGTGCTGCCACATCATCATGATGATGTCAGCATGACACATGTCACCTTATTTATCATGCCATGTGTATTGTATGGATGTTAACGACATCTGTACAGATGCTGACATCAACAGTACAGATGTTGACTCATCCCCAATTGACTGGGCTAGGTTGACCAAACTTTGACTGCGAATATCTTTCAATACGTAACTTTGTTAAACTAGAAGTTTGCGTTGTTAGAAATCTTGCGACGTGCTCTTCGCGATCATGTCATTTTCATTGAGTTTTGGGAACTTTGAATTTTTTCCCTTTCTCTATCTACTGAAGCCATTTTGAGCCTCCTGAGTTGCCTTTGTGAGTTCTGAGTTGTTCTTAGCCTTCTCTGGATCCTTTTTGGATCATGCCTTCCCACTGATATTTTTTTGGACCACCAAAAACTTTCATCAATAAATAGGTAAGTGAGGGAAGAGTCCCCTCACTTTGTCCTTTTCTATCCACTTTGCCTTGCTTGGATGTGTGCCTTTTAATCCTACTCGAAGATAATCAACATCACCCCTACGTGAAGTCCTCATCCTCTTGTCTAGGATGATATCTTCCTATAAATCATCCAAGTACTCAGGTGAAAACTCAGCAACTGAAGGTATTGAAACTTCCTCATCTTGATCCATGATCATGGGAGGCTCAAAAAGTTTCAAGTTCTCAACATTCACAACTGAATAAATCTGCATGTAAGGTGGAAGATCCAAACGAAAATCATTGGTACCACTTTTCTCCAATATAGTGAAGTGTCCATAACAAATGGGCTTGAGTTTCTTTCCTTCACCCTTCAATCTCTCCTTGTTTATGTGAAGCCATACCCGGTCTCCAACCTGGAACTGATGATCAACCCTGTGCTTTTCATTCCGAGCTTCATACTGTGCTTGACTTTTCTCAAACTGTTTCCTGATTTCCTGGTGTATCCGCTTGATCCTCTGGTTGAACTTGAGGGATCTGTCTTTTGTTCTTTATTCATTCACATCGGCATCTCTCCCATACATCAAGTCCAAAGGAACCTTTGCTAGGTACCCAAAACATGTCTCAAAAGGTGAACTCTGAGTGGACAAATGTAAAGATCGATTGTAAGCATGTTGTACATAGGGTATTTGTTCATCCCATAACTTGGGAGGCTTATTGCGGTATCCTTGAAGAAAAAATACCACTCTTTGGTTTACTACCTTTATCTGTTCGTCGGTCTGTGGATGGAAAGAAGTGATCCTCTTCAATTTGGTGTCCATCATCCTCCACAATCTAGTCCAATAGTACCCAAGGAATCTAGTATCTTGATCCGAGACAATGGATGTGGGTAACCCAAAGTGAACCCAAACATACTTAAAGAAGATATTAGCAGTCTTTTCCGTAGCGATCTTCTTTTTACATGGCATCAAGATACACATCTTGTTGAACCTATCCACTACAACATACAAATAGTCATGACCCCCTTTGGTCATTGGTAAAACCCCTACAAAATCCATGGAGATACTTTCCCATGGATAGTGTAACATACCCAACGACCCACAGGTTGGGGTATGCTACCTTCAATCCCACCCTTGGACTTCATACTCTTACCGATACCTTATTTAATTAATAAGAACACATAAGATACAATATTTAGCGACATGCACAACAATATCCAACAAGCATGCATAATCTAAAATTTAGTTAAACGATAATTAAAATACACGGTGGAATACATTCATACACACATAATAATATCACAACAGAGAGCACTTATCTTTATAAAAAGGAAACACCAACTAGATGCATACCAAGGAAGTTCCACCCAACCGTAGACACCACTACTCCAAATATCAACAACAGTGTCACCCCCGAGCCAGGGTTATGAATCCACAAGGATGGTTCCAGAGTGTACTTTGTTTCCCAAACCAGTCAACTCTCAAGCTCTCACACGTTTCCCAAAACCCACAACAATACAAGTACACATATCTCTTCCACCCAGCCTGTACCACCCCAAGAGAATGAAAATCCACCCTCTTCTGCCATGCAGTCCCTAAGGTAGTCCTTCTCCCTTTTCCAGGGCCTCCAGCATAGCTGGTCTAGAATATCAATGATGGAACTCTCGGGACTTGCAATTGTGAGAAAAATAGGGCATAATCCAATGCATCACAGACATGCAGGCCCCAGGTCATGACTGGATTGCACCAATGACCATTACAACCAACTATCTCATGGCTAATTCTCAACAGTTCCTTTCCCTTTTCCAAGACAAGACGCGGGTGAGGATGGATCGATGAATGGGTGAGAGTGTGCATGAAAGTGCGTGAGGGAAATGAATGAACGTACTCAGCGAACAAGCCATCATTCAACCCCCCCCATCAGAATAGAGGCGGGTTTAAGTGACTTTGTGGGGAATCAAGAATCTTCTGGCATTCCCCAAGAATCTCATGTAATCGATCCCCTCCCTTAGGAAAAAAGGGTAATTAACATAGGAATAAACACTTATCTCCTCAATCCCCCTCTCTTGTGGAATCATAGCCCCCTATAACTTTAGTCCTTGTCTGTCTAACAACCAACAATGTGTTTATTATTAATAATGATCAAAACATTACATTTCTTGGGCACACTGGCCTTTTAATAATTGTTTGGGCACCTTGTTACACATTATTTTCGTCATCCCTATGACCGTTAATGATGTAAACCTATCTGTTTCCTTCAGAGGGGTCAGTGGCTTGAGTTTCTGAAGAGAGAAGGGAGAAGAACTTTTCCTAAGAAAAGAAGTTGCATTTTCCCTAGTAAAAACCCTGTAAAAGAGGAAGTTCGCAGGTTGCTATATAGGCAGGGTGTGAGAATGCCTAATTCTCGTAGGCTGCATCATATCTAGGGTGCGAACTGTTCACAGACTTCTCTATAGGCAGGGTACGAGAATGCTTACACATGGGAAAAACGAGTGTTTTCTCGAATCTTCTAGAAGGATAAACTTCCATGGTGAGGTGGCATCCGAATGGTTTGGATCTTACCCGCTTTCATGATTTAGTGGGATCATCCTAACCTCCTCACCTTATCCTCTTCAACTTATAAAAGGAGAGGAGCTCTCATGGAGAAGGGGTTCTGGAGCTTGTAGCTTTGGTTGGCTTGGAATTATCAGCTTGGTTGGAGTGGCTTTGAGATTTGCTTTGTCAAGATAGATTGTGAGTAGCAATCAGATCCATGGTCTTAGAATCCTTGGATCAAGAAGTGTGTGGGGAACGAAGACAGTTGGAAGCACTCTGTAAATTTCCAAGAGGTTGACACAGAAGAAATCCACAAAATGTAACTTTATCCAACCACTTTTGAAGTTGGGATCTAGCCCTTCCAACTTCAGAGAGGGATCTCTCTATATGATTTAGCTATGTTTCCAACTTTTAATATTAGGCTAGGTAAAGAGATAGGTCGTTTTTGTTATCAAAGTATTTTTTTTTTGAGTTGGTTGAGACAGTCTATACATCCATTGGGCTATGGGGTATGTGTTTTAATGAAATATGAAATACAACCAGAAACACAAAGGGAAAACTCCCACAGGGTGAGATAATATAATCACTGGATCTTTCAGTAGCTTAAATTATGAACAGTAGAAAAGATGAGAAAGATAATTTTCAGTAAAGAAGCAGTTAATAATTTCTTTATTGAAAAACACCAGAAGATAAAACACTAAAATCTTTCGAGTCAGAAACAGGGTATACGAGATAAATCCTGCAACGTTCGTTACTCTTAAAGATTAGATTCAGAAAACAAAATGATGACAAAGCGAGAATAACATTCAACTAAGAGAGAAAAACTTCACCAGTGAATACAAGCAAGAATCCTGTAAAAGTGCCTCCGTTTTATTAATGGAACATCTCTTCAAAAATATTACAGTCTGATAGCGTCAAGGTGTGAAGATCAACAACCCTCGATACTTCGAAAGATGAAGTATTTATAATTCAAATTACAAACATTCCTGTCATTAATGACCAGGACGTGCTAAATCTATTTTTAGCCTAACTAAATTAACAACTTTCCTAAATCTAGGAACTACTTGATGAGGTGGTGCAAATGCACGCTGATTTCGGGGTGGACCGTTGATGAAGTCTCTACACGAATTCATCTGACTGGACAACTGACTGGACTGGGACAGCTCATCTTCTAGTCGATTAGATCACAGAGTTCCTCCCATCTGAGATGACTGGGCACATTGACTTTGAGAAGTCTTCGATACACTTCGTCCATTTCTGTGTACTTGGGGAATGTAGGCTTGGTGAGGAAGATGTATTGAATCTCGTGTTGGATGCTGATGTCCCACTGGAGGGCATCAAGGAATGCCTTACCAGTGATTCTCCCTTGAATCCCTGCAAACTTCAAACTGTCCTTAGACACATCAACCAATCTCTTCTTGTAATCTGGGAGTGTCATCAATTTATCATTTATCACCTTCAAACCAGGAAGGCCCTCCTTCTGGAGAGCCTCAATCTTACTGAAGAATATTTGTACCCCCAGGTCCATGGTCTGAACCTTTTCTTCCAGTTGAAGAATTAATCCTCTCTTGGTCAAAAATCTTTTGACCTCAAGGATGGTCTCTGTTCTATCCTCGATCTTCAGCTCTTCTAGCTCTTCTCTGGTCTTAGAATTGAGGAACTTGATGATATCATTCGCCTGTGTTGGCATCTTCCCCAATTCTACTCTAATATTCTCGATGTCCTGTTTGCTCCTCTGGACCAATTCATTTTGCTCAAACATGATTTGGATCATTGGCCATATCTCATTCATGGACTTAGTGATGTCTGTCCATACACTCTCTTTAACCTCGGCCAATGTCTTTCCTGCCACTGTTTGTTTCTGGAGCTGCTATAACTCCTGCTTGAGTTGCTATGTTACCTGCTTTTCCTTGGATAGGTTGGTCTGGAAGGAAGATTTGAGTTCCTGCAAGTTCTCAATCTCCTTTTTTAGCCTGCTGATCTCTGTCTCCTGTAGGTTCATCCTTTCCATGGACTCATCCAGATCGATTGTCTTCTCCTGAGATGTCGTCGGAGTCGTTGACGGGACTGCTGTCATTGATGCTGTGCTCACTCCTGTAATTGGGATAGCACTCAATGGAATGACTTCCATTGGCTTAAGTTGCTCTTTCTCTTTTAATAGTTTCTCCATCTCAGCTTCCATTTCTCTAAGCTGTGCGTTCTACTCCATGAGCATCTTTAGCATCTCATCCTTCTCGCCTTCTTTCTATGCTATCTCCTTCACCTGCGAGTCCTCTGTGGGTGGGAGCTTCAGTTGTTTCCTCAAGGATGCTATATCAATGTTCTTATTTTTTATCATTTCCTCTGCTTCTTTGACGTTTGAAGGATCATAACCGATCTTGAGGACCAGCTCCTCCAAAGTTTTGATCCTATTGTCCTTTGCGAAGGATGAAATCTTCTCCATTTTGAGTTGTGTTTGAACATTGTTCAGGGACACCTGCAATTTAGACGCTGAAGCGGAAGCGTGCGCCATGTAGAAAACCATTTCTCTGGTCTTCTTGTGCAGATCCATCTGATCAGCTGGGCGCACGTCCTTCGTCTAGAATTCAAAGGTGGCCCTCTTGTAGTCGGTGATCACCTTGGGATCTAGTACCTGCGCCTGGAGGAAGGCCATGTACATTATGCCCTTTTCTGTGTCAAATGCAGACAACAGACTATGCTGCGCAGTCAACGTCTGCTTCCAAAACTAAGTGCAAGTACTGCTTGTAAGGGTCTGGTTCTTTTTCTTGATCAGCTCGTACTTCTCGAAAATGATCAACTTGGGCCCAGTCTTGCCTGGCTGAGTGTCCAATGGGGAGTCTGTGGATTTCTTCGGTAATGCTGGGGTAATGTCCTTATAGAGGCTTGAACCGAAGGGTGGAATAATAGACTTGGTCACTGTGGTAGGCGGGGCTTCTTTTTCTCCAGTTGAGCCAGGAACTAAGATTGTCTTGGGCCTCTTAGTGTGTAACTGGAACTCTTCGGACGATACCTCCGTGACAGGCGGAGATAAATCTTGTCGAGGCCTTTTTTCCTTAGGGACATGTGGTGTGGTCGTTGGTGACATAGTGGTCGGGGGAAGCTACTGTTCCACTTCGATCAATGTGTTAGGCACCCACACTGTTTGATTTGCAAATTTTTCCACCTCGGGCCTAGCTTCATGAACATAGGGGATGTTCTTGTTCTTCACCCTCATATCTGATATGATCCCATAAGGATCATAGTGCCATCAGAATCTCATGAAGAACTTCATTTCTCTCAACATCCTGTCTGCCTCTTCCCCAGCTCCACGACTATTGCAGATGAAGGAGCCAATCTGCCCCTTGATTCTAAGCTGTTGCTTTTTCTTCAATGATACAAAATGAATATCATATGAATTTATAATATTCCTTATACATTCTAGAGCAAAGATTCTGACAGGAAAATACTTGGGTAGCTTATACGATGCCAATTCGCACCCATATACTCTGATATCGGTATGATTTTGATACAGGTACCAATCCCCAATCTTTGTGTTGTCCGAGAGGTGCAGGATTCTCTGGACTTCGTCATTTATTTGAGGCTCGGGCCTGCCGCTCAACATACTTACCACAGGGTGGTAGAAATGATCGATGAACGCCTTGAAACTGTACTCCATGGAGTTGTGCTTGAGCAAAGAAGTCCATGCTGTGACTGCCCGAGGTTTACCATCTTCATCCATCTTCTACATGGAAAAACTAAATTTATCCACTTGGAAAAAGACAAACAAGTAGGCTAGTATTGATGAATATCTGAACATGCCTTCTGTGCCAAAATTCACGAACTGTTTGTGAATATTGTATGCCAAGAATGTGATGAAATCAAACTGGGTGGTGGGCTTTTCATCAGTGGAGAAAATGGATAGAAAACCCAGAATGGGCTCATCTACCCACTGGTCGGAATAGTACCCTAACAAAGCACAAAGGGAGGAGATGACCTGGTTTCCCTTTGTTGAGAACATGGAGGATGGGTAAGGAGGATTTGTGGAGGGAAATTGAGCTGATGAGGGAAGGAAGAGCTCGAATATTTGAGCTCTTTGGGGAAAGGTCATTTTCTGGTACAATTCGGTGAGAATTTCCAGGTTGAAGGGGGACGCAGAGTCGGCTCGGGGAATTTGCATCATCTGGTCTATGGATTCGGGCGTGATGAGGAACATGATCTCTTCAGACGAGGAGACGACGACTCTTTTCTTGGGGATATAATGAGCTTGACACTTGAGATCAAACTCGGGAAAATGGTGGATCTGAGGGAAGAGGTAGAGGGGTAAATTGGACTCCAAGAGTCCAATTTCATCACTTTGGTCCAGGAACACTTCCCTGAGCCATGACTAGAGGTATGAGAAATCAAAATTGCATTTGGTATCTGCGATTAACCGGTCTTTGTCAACCAGTGGGATCCTGTCCATGTCAACAGGAGGCGGGAGAAACAGATTCTCCTCTCCTTCTGCTAGTTTGGACTTTGGCGCCATTTCTACAACAGTACCTCCAATAAACACAATGTTAGTGGGGTTGACTGACTGTGGATGAGGGCGACGGAATGTAACGGAGGAGTAAGCGGTGAATTTCCCTGGTGCGATGGGTGAATAGCGAAATTAAGGGAAATAACAGTAGTTTTATTTAAACTGGGGTCGATTGGGCACGGGAGACAAGTCAGCTAGATAACGGATAGGTTATCCAGTAATAAATGGACAACGGGTCATTTAAGGGTGAGATGGAAGGTGATGGTGGCTGAAAAATACAGACGGGTGATGTGGCGGCTCAGGATTGGAGGTAAAAGTTGTAATAAGGGGCTTGCCATGAGTGAAAGGGGGGAAGGACTGACAGCAGTTATAGGACATGACCGGTTTGGAAAAGGTGGAAGGTGACATCCAGTGGTGACGATGGTAAGTCAGACAACAGGCGGTGATGGAACTTGGGGCCATTAAAATGATGCCACGTACAAAGGGGGCCCGCCAGAGGGAAGATTCCATTCCGGACCCCCCCCCTCGGTTAAAAGCAAATCATCTGGGGGGGTCTGAAATCCATTTAGGGTCGTTGATCTACGAGCCTATTTCATGGCCGTAGATCTTAGCGCGCTTTTTATTACTCATTTCGAAACCCCACCCCTCCATTAAAGGCAGAACGGACGGGGGGGTTCGAAATTGTAGTGTCCCCAAGGCCGAGCCCCGTTACAGATCATGATATATGCAATGAATTGTAAATGTGTTCTATAGGCTGGTGAGCCAAGTTTTGTATAAGCTGGAAGGCT